>JADRCH010000047.1:6069746-6102992 GCA_019843965.1 Rhynchomys soricoides
GAGAGAGAGAGAGAGAGAGAGAGAGAGAGAGAGAGAGAGAGAGAGAGAGTAGGGATAAGGGCTAGAGGTAGATCTGGAAAGAGGGAGAGAAGTGAGGGTGAATGTGTCCAAAACATATTGTATGCATGTATAGAAGTTTCAAAGAATTAGCAAAACTACATTTTTGAAAACAAGATCATCAGACCAAGGCTATACAGAATCAAGGTAAAGGAGAAAGAAAGAAGGGAGAAAACAAGAGAGGGAGGAAGCAGTAGCGTCGGGGCACCCAGATAAGGGGCCATAAGTGGTGCAAACTGAAGACAGAGGAAGAGTTGGTGCTGCAAGGTGAGAGAAGAACAGATTCCTGAGCAGAAAGGAGAGAGCACGCCAGGAAGCTGGGCAGTGACAGTGGATACATAGATCGCTAGTCACTAGGGAAGAAAGAATGTTTTAGATGATAACCCCAATGCCTGCTAGAGTCTGTGGGAAGAGGAGCTACAGAGTCTTCATATGTATCCATTCCTCTCCCTTTAGCCTCACCCTTCATGGAAATGTTTGTCACTGGTCTCTACAGAAGTTGTTGCTAACTCCATCTCAAAATGCAAATGTACACCACCACCACCAAACATCATCCAAGTCTCACGTGGGCACTGCAATCACACAGGAGTAGAGTTGGCTACTGGTGTCTTGGTCTTTCCAAACAATGCACTAAGACTTCCTCACTGGCCAGGATGACAATAATCTGCCTCTGTTGCTAGGAGCATAGTCGTGCAAGTTGAGAGGACTTCAGTATTAACTCTAATGGCTGACTGCTTTTTTGTTTTAGGACAGTCACCACCTGGAAAACCTGAGATCCACAAATGTCGTTCCCCTGACAAGGAAACATTCACCTGCTGGTGGAATCCTGGGTCAGATGGAGGACTTCCTACCAATTATTCTCTGACTTACAGCAAAGAAGGGTAAACGAGTTTTTACCTTAATGTCAAACCCCAGCAGAGTGCTCATACTGTCCCAGGCTCAACTTATGTTGGTTCTGAGTCAGAAACACCATGCTTTCCTGGATTTGCATCAATAAGGAATATAAGTGTCTCTGCCCATCTTGTTCTGTAAAGGATTTTACTGAACAATCTTCAAGTGTACATTGACCGGTAGAGTTATAATATTAACCAAGTTTCCAATTGTCTGTCATAAGCTTAGATTGCAGACCAAGTAACCATTTCCTAAGTGTTGGCTAATCATCCATAAACCACATGCCATTTGTAGGGGTTTTTTTGCCTTTGTTAATACACTACTTTTGTAACTTAACTGAATTATATAAACTGTGTTGTGATCCTTGGCAGCCATGGTACATTAGGTTTTCAAATTTGTTTCATGCCCAAGAAAATAAATAACCTTTAAGGAAAAGAACTCGAGGATTATTTTTAAGCAAATTGCTAGTCTATAAAATACAATCTCAGTCAGTCATGGGAGCACACATCTGTTATCCCAGCATTCTAGAGGCTTAGACAGACAGGAAGATCACAAGTTCAAAGACAGTCTGAACTACATAGAGAACCCGTATTCCAAGCACAACAAAAGAATAAAATTCAAGATCTCCTGGAAGGCATATTTAAATGTAACACTGTCATGAGGGCAAAACAAGATCATCTCAAGATGATAATGTTGATAAAATCACAATGAGCCCCTCCTAGAAACCTTAAGTGAGCTATAGAAATGTTAGTTTAGCAAAAACTGCATTTCCATAGCATGGACCTAAAAATAAAATATGTATTACTGATGGAGACAGCAGTGCCACTTTCCAAGGACTGCTTGTATACAAAGCTGTCCACCCATCTGGGATCCACAGACTAATGGCCCAAATTCTTAAAGAACCCAGAACTGAAACAGCCTCCAAGCCCTCTGTGGTGTGACCGGAGTTGAATCTGTTAAAACAATAGCATCTTAATGAGCCACATGGAGCTGAAATGTCCCCTTTCATGCACATCTCACTCTGTTGCTCACTTAACACCATGTAAGATACACTGACATCAGTGTGTGTCCCTCTCCCTGAATCCGTTTGTAAAATGCAGCTCAGCATGTTTGTGTGACCACTATTGCATTATGAATGATCCCATAATGTGTATATGTGCTAATGAAGGTCCCAACTGCTCAAGACTGCCCAACAGCGGCCCGATTGGTATGAGTGTGCCTTGGACTGGTAACTCGGGAGGACAAATCACAAGGCGCATAAAAACACTTGCAGAAAAAGGGTTAGTGGCCAGCAGAGCACTGGAGAGTTAAATTAATTTTTCCACCCCTTCTTCCAGCACACTTCTTTCCCTCACTCCCGCTGATATGAGTAGCGCACAGAGCCGCAGGAACCCAAGAGCCGCAGGAACCCAAGAGCCGCAGGAACCCATTTTCCTGATTTCATACTTATTCTTTGAATGCCTTACCCTCATACCCCAGTAATATTAATCTTAATATTAATTAAGAACAAAAATGATACTGCAGTTTTCTTATTCACTCTTTCTTTTTTTTTTTTTTTTGGTTTTTCGAGACGGGGTTTCTCTGTGTAGCCCTGGCTGTCCAGGAACTCACTCTGTAGACCAGGCTGGCCTCGAACTCAGAAATCCACCTCCCTCTGCCTCCCGAGTGCTGGGATTAAAGGCATGCGCCACCACTGCCCGGCTTATTCACTCTTTCTTAATGTATTACTCATTGCAGAGAGAAAACCACCTATGAATGTCCAGACTACAAAACCAGTGGCCCCAATTCCTGTTATTTTAGCAAGCAGTACACTTCCATATGGAAAATATACATCATCACAGTAAATGCCATGAACCAAATGGGAAGCAGTACCTCGGATCCACTTTATGTGGATGTGACTTACATCGGTAAGGGAAAGGGAAGTGGGTGGGGAATTTGTAACTGTTACGTAGTTATCAAAAGTCAAACTCCATCTGAATCTTCTTCGCTTATGGGTGGATTCCAAATGAGAAAGGTAAGAGAACTCACAGCACCTTTATTAAGAGAGAATTTCACACCAACGGCGTTGTCTTTTCGTCGAGATTAATACTTGAAATCTTCATGTTCTCATTTTTTCCCTCAATTCTAACCCTGGTGTCTTATACCCAGTGTGTGCTGTGTGTCTCTTTTTAAATACTTCGCTCTGCCCTCTCCCTGCAACTCTCTTGCCTTCTCCACTAGACAACTGAAGTTTCTTTTCTTGTTTGGTGGGCATGTGCTGGAGGTGAAACCCAGAATGGGTCATGAAGGCAAACTCTCCCACTGAGCTACATCAACAGCTCCGAAGGTCTCTTCTTTCTCCTCTTAGAAGACAGGGATGCTCTCTGGGAATGATGGTCTTTAAAAGAGATCTTCTAATTTTATATGCACAGGAACACACCCAAATGTTTTGACTGAAACTCAGCTCTCAACAATATTATATCTACCTCATTATTAATTTGAGATATTATATAAAGGCAGATGTGGGTGTGTAGGGCGTGGCT
Source organism: Rhynchomys soricoides (assembly GCA_019843965.1). Classification (NCBI taxonomy): domain Eukaryota; kingdom Metazoa; phylum Chordata; class Mammalia; order Rodentia; family Muridae; genus Rhynchomys; species Rhynchomys soricoides. Next base: position 6,073,217 of record JADRCH010000047.1, read on the forward strand.
TAATGACAGGGTGCTGCCTAGTATGAATAAAAGAAAAACCCTGGCATCAAGTAATCAAGTATCAATAATAATAATAATAATAATAATAATAATAATAATAATGAACATAGGAAGTAAATATTAACTGGCTGAAAGTCAATGCCACATAATGTTTGGGGAAATTATTCATAAAGCAAGCAGTCGATCTGAGAGATGCCTCTTTGCACGATCAGCATCATGCGTCAGGGCAATTGAACACAGCTGCCGGGGCTTTTATGGTTTAGCACAGACAATAAACTCCTAGGAAAATAAATAGGATAAGGAAAATGAGGTTTATTATTTGCCTTAGATAATTTATGAAGCAGTTAATAAGATTTGAAATTACTCGTCTTCCTAATTTAAGTAATAACACGCAACAAGAGAAAGCAAGCCGAGGCCTTACAGTATACACATATCTCCTTCCCAACTCCAGGGCTTCATTTTTGTTTGTTTATTTGTTTTGATTTTTGTTTATTTATTCTTAATAATACCAATTAGTGCTATCCATATGGGTGTCTTCCAGTGAAGCATGACCAACCTGCAAGTAACCACCTCCCCCTACCCCCAAAGAAAAGTGATTTTTTTCTTCTCCAGTCTCCATCAACTACCAGAAGCTTCTCAGCTAGGAGTCTGCCTCAGGAGGCCCTGCCACTCCATGCTAAAAGTTTTGGCTGATTTGATCTTGCAGAGATCCTTTCTAGATAGCCACGGCAGCTATGAATTCACCTGTACAACAATCATGTCATGTCTAAAAGGCAGCATTTCCCGGTGTTCCTCCCCAGTCTCCAGCTACTACATTCTTTCCCCTCTTCCATGATGTTTCAAGAACCTTGGGGAGATGTAGTTGATACAGATGTTGCCTCTACAGCTGGGCACTCACACTCAAGAATAAAGAGCATGTTATCGACCAACAGGAAAGAGAAGGTGAGGCTAGCCAGCACCCTGGTTATTTCATTGTTAGGAAAATAGTTTCATGGCTCGTACTTGGAACAGTCTGAGATTAGGGGCCTTATAAACATGCCCTGAGGTTAATTTTTTAGTTTAGTAAAATCCATATAACAAAATAATCATTTTAAAATAATAGTAAGCTGTATAGTTCACAAGATTAGTTCATTCAGAAAGTTGCATACCCATTAATTAATTCTAGGTCCCTTCTGAGGGAAAAAGGCTATTTTGAATTGTTTCCAAATAAAAGCTGCCTCTGTGTTTCAGATAATAGATTCTTCTTGTACAAAATCCATCCCAACCACAGTGTCCCCTCCCTCTACTTCTCCCTGGTATGCATTCTAGAAATCTTAATGAGGTATAAGTCTACAGGATGTCCCTTGCCCTTGCAAAAGTCACCCCCACTCCTGAGTTAGCACACTAATGTGCTGCAAAATTTTGTTTAAATCTTCTGCCTTAATATTTCTTTAGTTTTGTTTTTAATTCCTAGATAGTCAGCCATCATGATCCCCTTTTTGCCCCCCCCAACTTGATATCCAAAGGCTTTGGTCTACTTTGGAGTGTGTTGAGGTGTTTGGGGAGCCAGGACTTGCCTGTACAACTGACTTGAGACCATTTTAATAAACTGCACACCTTAAAAAGGAAAGAAAGAAACGTTAAACATTTGCTAACGAAAATTCAGGAAACATTTGATGAATGAATGAATGAATGAATGAATGAGCCAACAAGCTGTTTTAGGGTTAATTAGGGAAACACTATCAAAAAGTCCAAGTGCTGTGCAGACCTTACCCATTTACTATCTGGCAGAGTGAATGCTATTCTCCATAAGGAGTAATGCATATTGTGAGTGTAGAACACATTTAGTTGATGAAGTCAAAACTCTATAAGCTTGTTATCTATGGAATTTTAAATATGAATGGGTGATGCACAACAGGACGTGCAGTTTTTCTTCAAGGAGATGCTTGCTCCCAACTAAGGGAAATAAAAACTATTTCAAATACCTTTCCCAATGATCACATACAGCAACTTTAACTTGAAACCCCTGTCCCCACTGTTTTTACATAGCCATTGCTCTCAGGAAAAGAATTTAAATATGTATATGAATCCGGATGGTGACAGTCCAAACAAAATCTCGGTTGGTTAACATTCAAACCCTATGTTCAAGTACAAACATGATTGATCAGATATTAAGAGAAAGAAGGTATTTATCATATCCTCTAGGAGTTTATAATACAGTGGGGAAGTTGAGCTGATAGAAAATGTAAGTTATGGTAAGAAAACATACAAGAAGGTTCAAGCAGTGAAAGAAACTAAAATTTCTTTTTTTATCTACAGTTGAGCCAGAGCCTCCTCGGAACCTGACTTTAGAAGTGAAACAGCTAAAAGACAAAAAAATGTATCTGTGGGTAAAGTGGGTCCCACCCACTATAACTGATGTAAAAACTGGTTGGTTTACAATGGAATATGAAATTCGATTAAAGTCTGAAGAAGCAGAAGAGTGGGAGGTAAGTTAGAAGAAGCTTACTGAAGATATCATGTCCTTTGGCAAGATAAACCTCTCACAACAGAATAGATCATTTCTCTAATTAGTTGCATCCCCTTGAAGACATGGCTCTCCTGGGCATGAAAATTCCTCTCCCTTCTAATGAGATCGAAAGCTGTTCATACTCAGAACGCTCAGAAAGACAGCTGCTTATACTGGACAGGCTCCCAACTTGCCTTCCTAAGGATGTATCAGATCCAGATGCCTCTGGAAGAACATAAACTATACTGGGGCATTTTATTTATGTACAATTACTTCAACATACATGAAGACTTGGATTTCTTCTACTTAGTAGTTTTAGCACCAGCAAATAATTCTTTGAATCAATTACTTCACTGGAATTTGTAAACTAATAATTTTATTATCTCTTCTATATATATAAGTTAATTTGTCACCAAGTATCCTGATGTTGTTGTTGTCATTGTTGTTGTTGTTTTGAGACAAGGTTTTTTTTGTGTTGCCCTGGATTTCCTGGAACTCTGTAGACCAGGCTAGCCTCAAGCTCACAGAGATCTGCCTGCCTCACTTTTGAAATGTTATGAGAGAATTGTTAAGAGGAAGACAGAAAGGATAGAATAGAGCAATGAAAACAGGGCATTGTCTAAACCGAGCCATGCAACCTAAATCCCCAATATCTTATGTTTTTAAAAAGGCTATTTCCTTGTAACAAAATTGAGAAATGACTTCTGGTTTCGTTGTTCCTCCTTAGATCTATTTTACAGGTCATCAAACACACTTTAAGGTTTTTGACTTATATCCAGGACAAAAGTATGTTGTCCAGACTCGCTGCAAGCCGGATCATGGATACTGGAGTAGGTGGAGCCAGGAGAATTCCATTGAAATACCAAATGGTGAGTGTTTGTGATATACCTTTTACTTATACTTTTATACTTACTATTTATCAATAGTATAAACAATAAAACTGCATGTAATAGCTATTAATATAGAAACTATTTTGAGTCTTCTCTAGAAAAAAAGTTAGAATTGTGATTATCATCTCTTAATCTAACAAAAAGGCATTTGAAAGATTTGTATTACTGCCTGAATCACAGTTGGTAAACACCAGGTTTTAGAATAAAGTCACAGGTATAAGCTTATAATGTCTTCCCAGGACTCATTGGTCATTCATTCTGATCTCCCTATCTTTCTTATGCCTACCAGCTAACAGTGGATTGCTTTTCGAGTCAAGAGATATAAGTAGAAAGAATAAATCTTGAGTTCATGAGTTTTGTGTGTTATGTTTGCTGGCTGATTGGTTTTTAATGATGATGTTATATGTGATCAAAGCTCTCTGGCTGTTTGTCTTTTAGACTTCACCTTGAAAGACACAACCATCTGGATCATTGTGGCCATTCTCTCTGCTGTCATCTGTCTGATTATGGTCTGGGCAGTGGCTTTGAAGGGCTATAGGTACTACACTGTCTCACAGCCCTTCTCTCAGTCATTGTTATTGAGAATAATGAAAAAAGCACTGATACAAAAATTATGGAAACTAGCGAACAACCTAAGCACCTCATTTATCCGTTAGTCCCAGTAATTTTGCTCATATAAAAAAAGTAATCTTTTTTCGGAGGTTTTTAAAAAGTATTAAAATGTACTTATTTAAATACAGTGCTCTTTCCATCAAATAGGGACTTAGAGCTGTAAAATTGTAGAAATCTGGCAAATACAGCCAACATTGAGAAAACCAAATAGAATAATACAGTAGCCTGAAATCATCATCCAAAATTAGCTATCACAGTGTATAGTGTGTGTCTTCACAATTACCTCTATCATTTACCATTACTTTTACACAGCTACAGACTTCAACCTCTTATAGCCCATGCATCAGCTATTTAAGAACTAGAAAGGAAAAGAAAAACTCTTTCAAATATTAGCAATGAAAAGATGAGTCATTTATCCACTCTCACAAATTATTTTATAGCATGATGACCTGCATCTTTCCACCAGTTCCTGGGCCAAAAATAAAAGGATTTGATACTCATCTGCTAGAGGTAAGTGCCAGAAGCAGAGGGTGCAGCGTGGCTCACTGCTTGGTGATAATTAACTTCACACAGCACACACAATCCCCATCGATCCATTCTGGCCCTCTTGATCTTCCTTCTCCAGTGGTCCCACCTCAGCAGCATGTATGTTAATAGAAGGAAGCATTTGGGGTGGTGTGTTAATCATCATATTCTACATGTCAGAGAGCAAGAAGAGAAACCTAAGAAGCACCTAAATTCATGATGAGGCATGCCATATTGCCCAGGGCTCTTCCTGAAGACAGAGATGACTGTTTTGTTCTAATAATAAATCTCGAAAGATATTTTAACTAACTCATTACCACTATCTCCTTTACACATGACTCAGAGCTTCCACTTTAATGTTCTTTACATAAGCCATTGTGACAGAATTTCCCATCATCCCCATACTCCATGTGAGCAATCAGTAGATCAGTACTCTATGGTCTGGTGTTTTCCTATGTGCATTAGACTGATCTGAGACAAACCTAAAGCATTTGTCTCTAGGTTGAAATGTATAGTTTCAATTTTACCTTAACAGTGACATATAGAGAAGCTTTCACCTGTATTCAAAGGTAAATGCCAGCTGATGTTGTTACCATTAGTTTAACTTGTCTTCCAAAATCACTTTGATTGCAACTATTACAGCAAGGACTAGAGCTAAGGAGTTTGGACCTGAGGTCCAGTAATCTTACCACCATTCTCCAGTCCAGTATTGACCTTTATAAAACCAACAGGAACATCTCAGCTAAACAAGTTACCCGCTATCTCATAACATAACCTGCTAGCTACAGAGACTTCATGATAAATAGCTATTTAAAGTTACGCTTTTGATATTCTTTCTTCCATTATCTCTAATGCTCAAAAGAACACTTGCTGATAACTACTGCTACTCCTACCATAAAACCGGAGAAGCTGTGGTCCAGCAAGGAAAGTAACCCACCGGAAGTCATAGCTACATGATAAGGGATAAAAGCCAAGGCTTAGGCATATGGCCTAAGTTAGAAGACTGAGAAGGTGGGCGAAGAAAAGATTGGAAGAGGGAAGGGTTGAGGTAAGAGGGAGAGAAACAGGAGGAGAGGGAGACAGTGTGGAATGGGAGGCTGAAAGAGGAGGAGGAAGGAGATGAGAGAAGCAGGGAAGAAACTAAAAACGATAGCATCAGAAGAGAAAGGAAAGGAGGGGTAGAAACTAGTAAAAGGAGTGTGAGAAGGAGGAGGAGTGGCAGAAGCCAGAGACAAGGACAAGTTCACTGTCACCACAGTCCAGAAAGTGGTAGAGGAGGCTAGGAGGCCAGCCAGCATGTCCCAGAACTACTCACCCAGGGAGGACCAGTGTCACATGTATACGCAAACACTAGAACAGCAAATGTTTCATAAGACATTTTCATTTCATAGTTAAATGTTTATGGTACATTGAGTGTTATATGCCCATTAAGTTCATGGCCACTGTTAGAACCACAGAGATAAATTAGAAAAGACATAAAGAGAAGTATTTGGCAAGTAGTACTCAAAAGATGCCTCTAGGTGACCTGACACATACATGTCTGCAGTCTGGGAAGGGAAGGATTCTGGGACAGGGCTCATGGGGGCCATTTCCTGAGCAGAAGGAGGTGGAAAGCTTCCATTCCAAGACTAAGCAAGACACAACCTGGCTGCTGCCTCGGGAGTAAAGCCCCTTTACTCTGCTCAGATACCACCCAGCTGTGACGCCAAGGGTGGCATGTGACGAAGCTAACAGCCATCTCTCCTTGTATCTGTGTTTCAATAGAAGGGCAAGTCTGAAGAACTGCTGAGTGCCTTGGGGTGCCAAGACTTTCCCCCCACTTCTGACTGTGAGGACTTGCTGGTGGAGTTCTTAGAAGTGGATGACAATGAGGACCAGCGGTTAATGCCATCCCATTCCAAAGAGTATCCAGGTCAAGGTGTGAACCTAGATCCCGACAGTGACTCTGGTCACGGAAGCTATGACAGCCATTCTCTTTTGTCTGAAAAGTGTGAGGAGCCCCAGGCCTATCCCCCGACTTTCCACATCCCTGAGATCATTGAGAAGCCAGAGAATCCTGAGGCAAATATTCCTCTCACCCCAAACCCCCAAAGCCCCACCCCCGATTTTCACGCAGATGCATCCAAATCTTCAACATGGCCTTTACCGCCTGGCCAACACATGCCCAGATCTCCTTACCACAGCATTGCTGATGTGTGCATGCTACCTGGAAGTCCTGTAGATACACTGGACTCTTTCCTGGACAAAGCAGGGGAAAATGTTCTAAAGTTATCTAAAGCCCTTGAGACTGGAGAGGAAGAAGTGGCTGAGCAAGAGGGGGCAGAGAGCTTCTCTTCTGACAAACAAAACACACCTTGGCCGCTGCTCCAGGAGAAAGGCTCCATGGTCTGTGCTAAGCCCCCAGATTATGTGGAGATTCACAAAGTCAACAAAGAAGGAGTGCTATCATTATTCCCCAAGCAGAGAGAAAACAACCAGACAGAAAAGCCCAGGGTTCCTGAAACCAGTAAAGAGTATGCCAAGATTTCTGGGGTTACGGATAACAACATCCTGGTGTTAGTGCCAGACTCACGAGCCCAGAACACAGCGTTGCTCGGGGAATCAGCCAAGAAGGCTCCACCGTCGTTTGAACAGAATCAATCTGAGAAAGATCTGTCCAGCTTTGCTGCAACCTCAAGCAACCGCAGACTCCAACTGGGCAGGCTGGATTACCTAGATCCTACGTGCTTCATGCACTCCTTTCACTGATAGCTCGACTTATGGAACGATTGGTTAAAATGTGATTTCTCTTCAGGTAACACTATAGAGTCATGAAGTAATGTGGTCTGCTAGCAAATGTTACAGGATGTGGGTATAACAAAAAGAAAAAGAAAAAAAAGAAAAACACTACTTCACTCCTTCTCACGCTTGTGTTCAGCATTTGCCTCTTCTCAACAGCTGATCTCCAGAACAAATCAACTTGTTTCCTGTGATTTGTAGATTTGTGAGTGTGTATATATATATATATATATATATATATATATATATATATCATATGTGTTCAATGAAATAAAAGCACATCGCTTACTATTCTTGAGGGACGGTGCCAACAGGTATAGCCTCTGCAATAGATTTGTCATCTGACAGAAGGTATGAAATAGTCAAAATGACTTAGCACAAGAAGATGACAGACAGGTTGAAAATACCATGAGAATTGCTCTTAAGAACTGAGGGCTAAGCCTTTACACTCCTCTTTCATTTTCATGATGATAGTCCAGATACTGCACTTTTTCAAAAAAATACTTTCCAGGACACCAGCCAAATTGTTTACATCAGTCCCTATACCTTAATGACCCATTGCCTGTATGCAAATGGAATCATGCCCCCAGTGTTTTCTTAAGGTGATTTGAATCTGTTAAGCATGAGTTATTCTGCTGAAGCTTTATTTTATTCTAAGGATTCTCGAGTGTAAAGTTTGGGGAAATAAAATTTTCTTACAAAATAAGACCTGTGAATTCCACGTAGTGAACCATTTCAAATGTTTTCCTTGCTTCACTTGAGCAGGAGATGATTTGTTATAAACCCTAGTATTTTCTTAGTAGAAAAAACAATTCCCAAAGACTAACTTTAATCTAAAAGGCAATCATTGCAGGACTCTAAGAGAAGTGTTGCCTTACTGTACATAAGATTCTACTTTAATACAGACCCGTACGTTTAGCGATGTATTTTTGAAGACTATTTTTCTATTGCTTAGGTAAAGTAAAAACTATTTTCTAACTTCCCAGTACTGCTGTTTACGTATTCAAGTGAGTAAAGTGATTTCTGCTGCGAGGTTACAGTGAGTATTCAAAGCTTATCAGTGATGTAGTCCTTGTTAGACTGAAGTGCCAGACAACCCATTGCCCAATTAGAACTGCAAAGTGGATGAAAACTTCAATTGAGTACAATAGAGTAAACTTTATCTGATTACTTTTATCCCCAGGATATTTTAAACAGCAACCATCACTGACTTGGGTTTTAGGGTTTTCTATAGACCTAACATATTTCTCCCGTGAGTGCCCACCTGTGGGCGAGTCTCACAAACCACCCTGAAAAAGGGCAGTGATGACTGCTGAGGGTTTCCAAGACAGAGATCTGAGTTTGATTTGTTTACTTTTATCTGAGCAATCCTGAACACAAAAGGATTTTAAGCAAAATCAAACATCAACATTTCCTTGGAATACATGCATTTGCAAGATCATGGCAGAGGCTGTGCTCACGTCAGGGATGTCCAAATAAAAGTTTTAGGAAAGCAAGTCTCTCCCCAGTGATAAGAACAGTTTTAAAGGTCAGGGGACAATAGAGTGTGTAAGCCAACTCCAAGGGCAGGCATCCTGAGAAGGCTCAAAGCAAAGCCTTGGGTCTCCATAACAACAGCATCTATGACTCACTCTCTCTCTCCTCACCTACTGGCAAATCAATTCTCTGCCCTTTCACCAGCTGCATGTAGAGACCCTGAGCTCACCTCTTATGAGTTCAACATTTCACCCGACATGCACGTGGTGGTAGAAGCAGAACTCAGAGATTCTCCAGTGACTGAAAGGAAACATAGAGCCAATGCTTCCAGAACTACAAATGCAAACAGCCAAAGCTTATATTCCTAATACATAAGATACCTTGTGAACAACTGAAGCATTTGGGAAAGTTGTCCAGGTTCATGCAATACCCTGAATCCTTCATACTGAATGTCTGGGAACCAACTGCATCACATGGGCGCTGCTTGGAAATTTTGTTTGCAGCATCTCAAGCCTCTTCGAAGACATACAGAATTAGAGTCTGAATTTTACTGTATTTACTAAGCTCCCAGATAACTCACAGGCATGCCCAAGCTGGAGAAGCATTTTTCTCTATGATCATTTTCATGAACAGTTATTTTTCCCTCTCTTGGGAAGTATGGAGCAAGTTTGTTTAACTTTAAATGAACAACACTGTGTATAAAGAGAAAACAAAAACAAAACTCTTAGTGAGCTAAGATTCACGAAGTGATGTAGCTTATGTAAAGTCATACAAGACAGCGATGTGCAAAATACACACAACTTCCAAGAGGGTCAGTGAACCTAATTCACCTGGAAAACTACTGACTAAGAAAATAAACGCCAAAGCCCATGCAGACTAAACCTTCCCAACATATTCTATCCTTCTCCAGGAGACAAATAAAAGCATTTATTTACAAAGCACCACTCTAAAATTGATAGTACATATATTGCACATAGTTTTAAATTTCTAAAAGTTGGCTTTAGATATGCAATTTTGCAAATGTGAAAAATATGGCTGTCTAAAGTCAAGTTACATTCCACAAAAAATAAGTTAGCATTCATGGAAGAAAATCAAATCTATATAGTTCTATTCATTACTAGAATTTTGGTGGTCAAATATTTCCTACTGAAAGACAGCTGCTTGGATGAAAGAAGGCATACTAGGATTCAAGACACCTGGGTTCTAGTCCTGTTTTGCCTTGAAAAGATCAATTTTATTCTAGTTTTCTCTGTGTTGGACCAATAATCTCCACAACCTTTTGAAATTCAGTCTCCTTGATTCTATGGCTTGCTGAATAATCAAAACCAATCCCTTGCATCTTAGTGAAGTCTTCAGGCAATTATAAAACTGCAGAGCCACCTTCATTCATGTGTCCATCCTGCTTCGCACTTTAAAGTCTCAGCACCCATTTGTCTTCACACACATGAATTTCATATTATGTGGACATGGTATAAGCCATACTCTAGGATGAAGTGCATGAAAACTAAGTATATTCATTGGATGATTGATGGAACTTTAGAACACAAATGGCAAAATGTTCTCTGATAAGTTTTAACAAATACATAGGAGGAACTTCAATATGAGCACAACTTACCATCAGCAATGTCACTGACTTTTAATAGATGATACATTCTCCTAAGTGCCTGAGACCAATCCTGGTGGTCAGTTATAGGTCAATGATTCACTGTAAACCAGTTTGGTGAGAAACAGTCAAGCCCTTGTTGCATGTGTAAAATTAAAACTGGGAGACTCTTTACTTGATGTGATCTGAGAGAATTGGTGAATCTTCAGTTAATGAACAACCAAAGGACCTGAACTCCAGGGGAAAGTTTGTTTTGATGGAAAACTGGCTCCTTCTTTTTCTTTTTGCTTTAGCTGCCCATCATTTGTAAAATGACTCAGCCTGCCCTTAGCAACTTCAATTTAGTGTAGACAAGAAAGAAAGAGATCTGTATATGTTTTACACAGTGCCTTTCTTTGTTTTTAAAAGGTTTCGTTTTGGAAGAAAAGTGTGTTAATTAGAAAGCAAATTTTGTCTTAAATGGATTTCTTTTAAATAAATGGAGAGATGAACAAAAAAAAGGAGGATGGCAAAATATTCTAAAGACTAACCAACAAAATGTGCAGGGTTTTTTGCATATAGTTTAAAAGAATCATCACAGAACTGAAGTGAATAGTATCAATCACTTTGCCTAAGTCTGAGCATGATTGGAGGTGAACCGGGAGCCTGAAATTCAAGACTTTCCATTCTGAAAAAAAATGGTGATGCATTCTTGAATGACACTGAATTGTATGCCTGGCCTTGACAAGGCCAATGTGTGCACTTTGAAGCTCTGCACAGAAATAAGAAGTAGTAATGACCTTGAATATCTATCCTGTGACCTGTCATGGTTGAAAGCTTCATATATACTTTATCAAACCAGGTTTCTTTCCCTACTTTTTTTGGCTCAAGCACAATACTAATGCTGGTAGGAGAGTCTCTGAGCCCTCAGTGTCCAGCTCTGGGTCATATCACTGCTACAAAATAGGCTGCAAGACGTTGATTTTTTTTTTTTTAATTCAGACCACTGGTTTCCCCTGTTTTAAATAAGAAGGTTGACCCTTTCAAAAAAAAGTTTCTACAATTTCTTCTAGGTCTGTCTTTAATTCTCATGAGTTAAGTAAAATCTAAGATTGTAGGTGAAAAGCCCACAGGCCACAGCTAAACTGCCCCTAACCTAGGCAGTGAATGCCGGAGACGGTGTGAAGAAATGCTTAACAGAAAACTGAGGTCCATGTCTCCAAATCAGGTAGACCAGACCTCCGGGTCTCCTTACCATTTCTACATTCTTAGAGCCTTTTCAGCCCCTCTTTCCAGGACCTGCTATTCTCCCTATAGATTAATTATGCAAAATAGTGAAGTTGGGGTCTACAGGAAAGAAATTACCCATAAACAAAGATTTAAGATAAGATGAATCAATTGTTAACTCTGCACACAGACAGAAACCTAAATTGAGGTCATAAATATTGCTTCATTTTGATATGTTCATGTTTAAACACTCAAGCCAGCCTCTTATTATCTAATAAATTTAGGCTATCTTGATGAGTAGGTGTTGACTGTCTTAAAAAGAAACTTTAAAACATATATAGACTGTTTGCTTCAGAGTTTACAGTTTAACCAGAAAATCTATTTATAATTACAGTCCTTTCCTATGAATAATAAGGGCATTATCTGTGAATCACATGGGAATTTTCCTCTCAGAGTTTTATTTCCTAAAAGGTAACTTTGGATTTGAGCTCTGTATGTCTCAAATTTCCAATGGAGGGAAAAGATAAAAAATATAATGTTCCAAAGTGTGGTACATATCAGAACCCCAGAAAATGGGGTATCTATTCACTCAAATCTTACTGGAAATGGTAAATCTATATGTAACTATGAGTTAATTGCAGAGGGGTAAACATAACTCATAAGACCATAGGCTAACATCAGTTCTGTTCACACCAATTCCTTCTCTCGCAAGTTACAAAGCATTGAGACAGAGTAGAAAAGCAACCATCTATAGGTCTGGTCAGTGAATAAAAGGACTCACAGATAATCTTAGCATATTGATTAATATTGCCTATTGTTGTTTAAAAAGAGAAGAAAATTTTCTAAAAAACTTTTGTGACTGAAACAGTACTTTCAAACATAAACTTTAACAGTTACGGTCATGTTATGCCCCCCAGATACACTTCAAAATACAGGCTTGATTTTTCTGTGCACATTTTGCAGATTGGGGAGGCAGTCTTTTTATCACATTCTCTAAAATGCAAAACAATAAAAAAGAAATTATACTCGAAAAATACCTCTGAAAATCATTTGTTTTACTAAATTCCTGAGAAACAGATTTTGAATTTTTAAAACTACCTCCCGTCCACATCCTAATGACCTTCCTTCAAAGCTGCTTATAGTTAGAAATGAAAGATACCACATTCTATGTTTGGACTGATCTTGATGGAATATTTGATATACTTTTCATGTGACAATACTAACTCTAAAGTATGTTATTTTACACTATTTTGCTTTTTTGTGATTCAAAACCCATATATGCCATATTGAAATATATTATCTTCTTGTAAAATTTATCATGTAATACAAGTGAAAATCGTTATTTAATGACTTATGATCTAACCATATCTAATTTCAATATAATTATGTCTATGTAAAGCAAAACTAAATATATGTAATCATGTATGTAACCACGTATTTCTGTTGAAACTGTGAATGTACTGATTTTCCCTTTGATCTTTGTCTACAAGTGATAGTATATGTTGTCATATAACTGACTTGGGGTACTAATGTGTTTAAAGTACAATCCACCAATTATTGACATGTCAACCCTTTGGCTTGGCTTCTTGTGATCCCCGAGTGCTCTTTGCACCTTGATACTTGCTTTTATGCTTTGTGCTCTGTCATTAATTTTAAACAACGTAAGAGTCTCTTGTATAAACCAAAGTAATCAGCCCATTGAGTGATCATGCCTTCTGTAAAGCCATATTGAAGCAAAGACTCCGCTGTAGCATAAGGTTCCCTGTTTCCAGAGCTGCCACTACCTCGCTCCTGCTCTCTCCCTACATGATGCCAAACCAAGCTTAACCTTAAATGGAAAATTAGAAGTGATTGCTATTGTTGTCATTTTTAACCTGATAATAAACCTTCTAATTCATTACTTTGCAGATTTATGCTAGGTTTTATGAATAACCATTTTTACATTTTGATATTTTGTAGACATTGGCTAATGAGTAAAGTACAGAAAGACTACACAGTAAATCGTCAGGTTTAAAAACAAAAATCATAGCATGTAGGTATTTTTCCTATTGGTGAGTCATCTCAAGGTGGTTGGCCAAAGCAATTAGAACCTGGGTCACTATATTTGAAATACCCAGCTCAGTGCCTGGCTCAAAGATGTTTATCCCCTTTGCCTCCCTTGGTTCTATTTTTGTTGCTTTTGTTGCTGTTGTTTGAAATGCAAATGAACAGAAGAATTACATGGATGTGAATGATGTGATGTTTTCTAATTTTCTTGCTGCCATATCTATGATCATAAATTTGTTATTTAATTTCCCCAAACTCCCAAGAAATAAATATTCTCTTTATTTGATTTTAATCATCAAATATATTGTGGTATTGGAAGAGTCAGCCATTTATCAAAAACAATCTTGTTTCAAAATTAAAGACTCATTTCTATGTGTCACTACTGTGATATCAACGTTTTTCTTTTAGCATTAAAGAGTTATATGATGCTAAATGCTTATGATTTATCCTTCCATGTTTTTCACTCTGCAAATCTAGGGTTATTGAACATTGTACTTCTTAGTTCTCATGAATTTATTCATTTGCCTCCATATACTTTGTAGGGACAACATGGACAGTTAAATCTTTGTCAATGAAGATAATGCTAATTTCTCTCACATTTTTACTGCATGCTAAAAATAATGCTTGCCAAATGGAATCTTAGACATCCCAGAATAATATGATCACTATATTTCTATTTCTGTCATCAATTGAAAATATCCAGCTCAGTGCCTGGCTCAATAAATGTTTGTTTCCCTTGCTTGTCCTTCTAAGTTTTGTTTTTTTGTTTGTTTGTTTTTTGAAATGGAGATGAGCAAAGTATCATACACATGGCTAAAGCAATTTTATTGGAGACTTTTTAACTACTTAATTATCTATAATCAAGAAATTGTTCGTATAAGTTGAACCAAACAGATCATCCCATTTGTGTACACCCATCCCAATGACAAGGCGAAGTCCACTCATTTATCTCATTTGTGTTATACGAGAGGTTGATGGAAACAAAGTAAGATGAACTTAGGTTTGTGGAGAACAAATACGGGAAGCTCATTTAAATGTTGTAACAGAAGGACCAACCCATCAAAAGGTAAATATTGTCCCTTTGGACAGTGTGATTCCATCACTATTATTAACATCTTCTCTGACAAAATCCATCAGTCTGAGCATGGATAGCCTTTACCTTTTAAGTAATTCTGATCTAGACTCATCCACTGCTCAGGCTGTGTTACAAAACTGTGCAAGATGTGCTTGGATTGCTTGAAGAGCTCTTTTCTGCTCCCATTAATTCTCTAGTGCTGTGTCTTATTGGTGAATGGACATACTCCTTCTCACAGTGACTATCAGTTTCTACAGCTTGGCTTTGGGCAAAACAGCACTGACTTTGCTGTACTTATTATAGTCGAATCATCTGCCTTTAATTATAGGGCTCATGTGTATTTTTAATTTGCCTCATTTGGAGTGTGAGTCACCAAAAATAAGTAACATACAGTTATTGGTGACCTGAGCATATAAAATAGGTAGCGTGTTTTCTGAATGTATTGTGTGTGTGTGTGTTTCTGAGAGAAAACAGGAACTCATGTTGCCACATCTTGTTAGAATCAGATCTAAAATCTGAACCCATTGAGTCCTTCTCTACTGTAGAGTCTACATACCCATCCCACTATTTAGAAGCTGGGAGATGCAACTTCCATCTTGCTGTGTAGAAATAAGAAATAAAGTCATAAGGTCATTAATATGCCCCCTCTTCCCCAAGGACCTTACAGAGTATGGAAAGAAAATCTTCAACTGGATTTGATAGTCTCCTAAAGTGTGCAGGGGAAATTTATTCAATTTCTGATAATGCATAATTCAGAATTCTTGACATCTAAAATTAGGACTTTTATGGTCCTAATTTTAAGCATCTTCCATATGATACTGCACAACAGCAGCCAACCCTGGGAACATTAAACATTTGTCTCTTTTAATAGCCAGGTTCATATTAAAATGTCTCTACAAACTGACTTAAGGCTCATATCATTTTATGAGTTTTACAAAAATACTTTTAAGTCTAGAATATAACCAAAACACCAGTGAGATGCTGGTTTTGGAACAGGAGTGGGAAAAATGGGAATTTTATAAATATGTTTAGAAAAATGTTGTAAATACCACCAGTACATGTTTGGACTGGTGTTTACTTCTTATGAAACTTAGAAGATAACCTTAAATGACATTTCTGGTAGTTTTATTTTACGTGAGTGATACTGTAGTATTGCTGAACTGGTTTTCAAGGTTTTCCAATACTTTTTCAGAGTCAGCATTTTTACAATGGTACTAGTGTTTAACTTAAATTCATTTTAATAAGATGTTATTTTATCTTGGGCCACTCATCCATGGCATGTTTTTCTAAAGACAAAAATTGCACTCAGCTTTTGACACCTTCTCCTATTTTCCTTCTAATTCTAAATCAAACCTGACTCATGCCTCAACACACTGAGCTCTGTTTCTCCTTCCACAGCCCTTGTGTTCCTTGTCTTTCTTCATTTGCCAAATTCAAGTCTTGAAAATGCAAACATGACTGGAAATACTGAGAAGATTTTTGGATCTTCTCCTGGGAACAACCAAGAACAATCAATAGGAGAATTTCCAAAGTCAACTTACAATATGATTGTGAAACCACAAAATCTTAGTGGCGGAACTGACCTTTTCTTGTGTCAACTTCTTCCAGTCTAGAATTACCCTACATCTTCACTTAAAATTCCACTTATGGTTTGATCATATTTTTATTGAATAAAGAATTTCATAAGTGCCTGGAAATTACATAGAAAAGTGTAGCAAATACCTGTTTATAAACATCAAATTTTCTTAATATCAGTATTTTCCCTGACATGTTTCATATCTTTTTTTAACCAATGAACATCACAGAAGCTAACATGCGTATTCTTCAAAACTAAATTCTTTACTTCTTCATTCAATGTCACCCACAATCTTGAAGCTGTTATATATGCATCCTGTCTTTAAAGAAAACTACATTTACCTCATATCCACGTTTCAGTAAGTGATATATGTCATCATTCAAATTTTATGGGTTTTTTTATTTTAAGGCTCAACTTCTTGCTGCTTGAGGTGGCTATAGGCATTAATCACTATATACTTTGACTTTGTTTTGTTTAACATTTGGCATTTTGAGATATAAGTAGCTTCCATTTGTTGGTTCTATCTGCTGGATGCAATTGTTTCTCCATAATATAAATGTGTAAGGTGATATAAAAGACATATTTTTGTATTGCCTAGATACTGACAAATTGTTGTGTCCAGGATATTTGCACCAATATACCTGTCGCATCCATGTGGGAGCCTCCATTTCTCCCCACCTTTATAATCATCTAGTATTGTCAGATATTCTTTTTTTTTTTTTTGACAATCTGAAGACTATAAAATGAATTATTATTATTATTATTATTATTATTATTATTATTATTATTATTTCCTTTTCACTGATAAATCCATGACATATCTGAACAGCTCATTCATTACTGCTGTGTTCTACGTTTCTTTTGCCATATCCTGAATTTTGATAGATCCTAATTTGTGCTTCTATCTACTCCTGCCCTGGCTCTCTGATGTTATTCCTATTTCCCATACAAAATCTAACTATCCAGCAAACAATTCCTATATCACTATATTCCTTCCACAAAATATTCCATTCATTCATTTCTTCATCATGTAAATTTGAGATGGTCCAACCACATCTCCTAAACTATTGTGCTGGAAACTAGACTGCTATGTGTTAAAGTTGTGTATTAATTCCAAGAGAAGCTGCAAGGTTAGACTAGTGTTCCTTGCTGTGAGCATGGCCATTGCTTTGTTTGCATTAGCCTCGGGAAAGCTTTACACTATTCGTCATGAGCATTTGTGCTTGTTGTATAAAACTAATTTCTAGATACCTGGTAAGTTTTGTTGCTATTGACATTGGCACCTTTTGAAAAAAACATCCTATCTAAGCAGTTACTGCTGATTAAAAACATTCACTCTTTAAAAAACAATATGTATCTTGTGTATTGCAACTTAACTGAACTCTATTCTTATAATTTGTAGATTTTCTTGAATTTTCTATTTTTTTCCAATTGTATCCTTAGAAAACAACTTTATTTTTGCTTTTGAGCCATCACACTTTTTATTTCTCTTCATGATCTGTTATTTGGAATAGGGTGTCCAATATCACTATATTGGTGAAAGTAAGCATACGTAAAAGGCCTATTTCCTAGCTCCCAGCTTTCAAAAAGAATATGGTGAAAAGTTTGCTGTTAGGTGGTACTACATAGGCTAGCATTTATACATACCCTTGGTTACGTTAATGATATCTCTTTGATAATTCATATGAACATGTGACTTTTTCTCCATTAATTTGGGGATAAATTATTATAGTAAAACTTTTCAGAGAAATATTTTTAGGGCTAATTTACAATTGTATTCTTGAGAAAACATCATTTGTTCATGTACTTTGGCGGTTTTATTAGATCTAATTTTACACTTACGAGATTGATCACTTTGTTCCTTAAGATATAAAATTTTCTGAGGTGATCACAGATAAGTTAAAATCATGGTTTAAAGAATTCTTCTTGAGCTTCTATTATTTTTTGCTTTGGTATCTGTAAGCTCTATTATTAGTTGCATATTGGCTTAAATTTTCAGCCTTTGTATTATAGTAGTTTTCAAACTTCCTAATGCTGTGACCCTTTAGTACAGTTCTTCATGTTCTAGTGACCCCCCCAAATAAAATTATGTCATTGATAATTCAGTAGTAATTTTGTTACAGTTATGAATTGCAACACAAATACCTGATATGCAGGATATCTGATATGCAACAGCTTTGGGGGTCTCAAACCACAGGTTGAAAATAACCACTACATTATTAATTTTGATGCCTTCAATCTTCAGTGTTTCTCTTTATCATAACATCTATTTTTTTATGATACTAACATTGTTACTTTCCTTTGGGTAGTGAATTTAATTCCTCTTTCCTTTTTGTTGTTCCATCTTATGAATGCATATCTAGGTTTCTGTTTACCACTTCCAAATGAGGCGGGTTTGTGTTTGGTTAGTTGATTGGTTAGTTAGTTTTTGGTTTTGAGGGGTTTTGTTGTTATTCAGAGGGTTGGTTTGTTGTTGTTCCTCCTCCTCCTCCTCCTCCTCCTCCTCCTCCTCCTCCTCCTCCTCCTCCTCCTTCTTGTGCCCTGTCCTTCAGGAGATCAGTTCTTTTTTCCTTGTTTAATGTATTTTTCCTTTATTTTCTCTTTTGAATCCTGAATTATATGGATGAAACCAATTCTGTAATGGTCATTACAGGGACAGATATTAAGTGAAGATCCTTGTCAGACATTTTACTGTATGTGAGGGCTCCAAGTTTAGAGACAGTCCCCCCCCAACCCTTGTCACACAAGAACAAAAGAGTGAGTGACCTTATTCTGCTGTGATTGGAAGAAATCATTATGCCTCAATTGGCAGGTTCACAACAAATAGCAATGCAAAATTATGCCTATTAAGAGAGGGGCCAATCCTCAGAAAGGTTCCTACCATGCAGTTTACCAGAAGAGAAATTGTAAGGTGTCATTGTGAGTCCAATTCTTCTGCGGTGAAATTACCCATCAGTCATTCTACCATATCCACCTCTGAATAACTCTTTAACAAGCAGTCTGTAGTGTCTCCCTCATAGAGTGATGTAGATGGGAAAGCAGAAACCAGGACCAGCAGAAGTGGGAAGGAAGAGAGAGTATGGATGGCCAAATACACACAAAGCACGGTGATATGTATATATGTCAGAATGAAGCCCATTATTTTGTATACCAAGTAGAACTAATAATAAAAAGAGAGTTTTTTGAATGAGCATTGTGTACCAGACATTGTGCTAGGCGGAGTAAGCAAGATGCACACACTCTGTGTGCTCTTGGATATGGGAGGTCAATAGGAAAACCAAGTAACCTCTGTGTCCCAGGTCTTTGCAGAGTGTGGCTTTTTAAGAAGCAGCAAGTCCCACCATTCTGATAGGACTTACCCAAATGTCTTTGCACTTTGTGCTACTCTTCATGAAATCAGTATTGCATGAAACGAGTGGTTAATGCTGCTGAGCCACACCTCCACTTAGAGACTACTCCTTACAAGTTTTAATCATAGTCCAGTCATCCCGTACAAACCGTTCTTCATGGCCCATCAGTGTAGAAATGAAATGCATATGAATTTTATATTGCTTTTACTTTACCAAAACTTTCCCAAAATAGCATTCTCCTTCCACTCCCATTGGAGCTGTAAAGGATTACGTAGGGAACGCTAACATTTACCCTGAAGAACCCTTACCAGGCCTTGCTGATATTGGCGAAGTCCATTTATGGTCCAAGTTAACCAATTGACAAGTGTTAAATCTGTGCGCTGGTCTTCCTATACATGCACTGATGATGTTTGCTCAGCTTTTATTTTCAAGAAGAAATTCTCAAATTTCCCAACCTGATAAAATACACTCTGCAGCTTGGGAATTCACTATCTTGGAAATAGCTTCAGATGGAGGTAAAACACAGGTTGCCACGCCCACCCCACCCCCATTTACCAGTTGTCTTGCTAGAGAAGTTCTTCTCTGGTCTTGGTGTATAGTTGGGATCACCAGGGTTAAGATCACCATGTTGCTGTGACTTTTACAAAAATGCAGAAATACACTTAAAAGAGTCTTCAGTTTAGCAGGGATCTGTTCTCCAGGGAGACTGACTTTACCAAAGCCTTATAATGAGGGGTGTGTGTGTGTGTGTGTGTGTGTGTGTGTGTTATAATTATAAATAAATGCTAGGCGTTCTTCAGTATTCTCTAGTCTTCTGTAGCAGTTAAGGTGGAAAACAACAAAAAAGAACAGGTAACAAGAACAAAAAAAAAGAATTTCAAATAATAGACGGAAGCTGGAAAGAGAAGACAGGAGTACTTTGTTATTTATGGTTTTATTGTAATTGTTATTGTTGCTGTTGTTGTTGTTGTTTCTTAAGTTATTCTATCAGAAAAGTAACTATGAGGTCACAGTCTAGAGACATGCAGCTACGGAAAGACTGAAGTAGAATTATAAGAGTCTAGAACTTCCATGCGCACCTATACCTCTATAGTTAAAAGGGCTGCCAGGCTGTAGAGTTGGCTCAATAGGAGGCAATTGCCTGATCGCCTGAGTTTGATGCCCTGAAGGGAAGATCACTGATTCCTTAAAGTTGCCCTCTGGCCTCCTCATGGGTGACATACATGTGCCCACCCAGCCACCCTCACTCATACTACGATAGTAAATGATTTTTTAAAAAAGACTTGCTACCCCCAATTCTAGTCAAAGGAAGATTCTGAGGGCAAGCCAATGGCAGCAGGGAACACAAGGGCAAAGCTATTATTTATCACTGGGAAGCTGAGGCAAAGGGATCATGAATTAACGTCCAGAGTACATAGTGGTAACACTGTCAAATCAGAACAAAACACACTCAAGAAATTTTAATACTCTAGTTCTTAAACTATGGAAAATATTCAATAGAGCCCCATTTCTAACTAAGCTACCACAAAATCTCACACTAAAGGACTCTTTGCCTCAGGTTCTATCACACATCCTAAACAGTTTTCATCAAAAAGAATCACAAAGGATGCAAAAGTGCTAAGATAAAAACTAATAGCCGAGGAGACAAAACAAACATAAGTACCAGACTCAGAGCTCAGATATTATGAAACTATCATCATTATCAGACAATTTTAAATAACTGTGCTTAATATGTTAAGGAGATATATATATGGTTTTGTTAGAGACAAGTGGGTGTAGATACTCCTGCAATTTTATTTTATTTTATTTTATTTTTGCAATTTCTATTGACTAGGGACATCTTTTCTATACTTTTACTTTTAAGCTGTGTTTTTCTTTGCCAATTAAGTACACATCTAGAAAGTATCAGACAATCTAATCATTTTGCTGTATTGTTTGGAAAGGGATTCTTTTGGTTTAGGTCTTTTTTTTTTTTTAGATCAAATACACTAGTCTTGATCTTTTAATTGAAAACTTGTTATTATTAACATCTGAGTTATCACTGGAAGATACTCAATAATTCCTACAATTTGTTGATTATTTTGTGATATTTAACCCCTTCCTGTCTTCCTTATCTACTCTTCTAATGGGATTCTGTCTTTTCTGTATTCTCATGGCTGTGAAAGACTTTGAGAACCACAAATAAAGATGAGCAGAGAGAGAAGAACCATGTTGAATTATAGTTAAATCACTAAAGACACAGGCTGAGGAAAGACTATGGGAGGCTGCAGGAGAGAGCAGTGTTACATATAATAAACCCATGTGTCTAGGGTTCTCGTAGCCTCTCCCACTTACATGCCCATGTCCTTCCCAAGATTTGAAGAACTCTTTACTATCATTTTATTTAAAATGTTTTCTGCTTCTTTAGTTTGTACCTACTCCCCTCTTCTCCTTCTTCCCTTTATATGACCCACACATTTGGACTTTGAATGGTGACCGGTCTCATTTTTGCTTTCTTAATTTTCTTTATTATCATGTGAACATTTATATTTGTCTGCCTTCCATTTCTGGTATTCTATTCTCCAGTTGACCCACTTTCCTGGTGAAGAATCAACTGAATTTTTATTTGATGTATTAATCTTTTTATTACTGAAATTTCAATTTGTCCTTTTTATTTTCTAGCTCCTTGTTGAATGCTTCCATGTGTATGTTCACCCTCCTTATTTTGCTTGGCAGTTTATTCCTATCTTATTAACTCATCTGGGTGCTGATTTATGTCTTCTTTGGATTTGTTGATGATTATCATTCTTTTCCATTTGGGGCTATAATTTCATACACTTTGCTAGCCTTAAAATCAGTTACTATGGAATTTTTCCCTCTTTCAAGGAGTCCTGCTGCCTTGTTTTTTGATCTCTTGTTTTTCTGCATTGGAATTTGTACAGCTGGGTGTGGTTTATGGGCGGAGCCAGCTGCAGTTACTCTTAGATACCCAGTTTTTCAGACACAAGACTGAGGTGAACCACAAGCCATTGGCCAGTTATTCCTAGTTTCTATCACTCAGTTGTCTGCTCTTGAGGCAGGAAAGCCACACAGATGTGATAACCAGTGCCTACAGAACACTACCATATCCCATCCTTTGGGTCTCTGACTTTGGGCTAACTGCACTCCCATACACAATCACTTTGTGGAGCCCTGGTAGTTAGCATCATTGTTTGGTGGACCCCAATGAGAAATAGTCTACCCTGTGACTCCTACTGACTTCCCACTGAAAGAAGCCCCCGCCCCCATGGTTCTGACTCAGTCTCTCTCCTATAATTAGACTGGCTCTCCAAGCAAATACAAGGTGGATCTTCGCCTGGCCCTTCCTGGACAATTCCAAAAACTGGACAATGCAGAGCAACTTGACTACTGAAGCTGCAGACTCAAATAGGAGCCTCTCAAAATGGGATCCACCTCCATCACGACCAAATGCTGAGAACAAGACAGAATTTTCCCAGTGCCAATAATCTAGTCTCCAGGAAGCCTGCCTGGTTAGACTTTAAATTGCTCAGTGACAAACGAGATCAGTGTTAATTGTGGTTTTTGAGCAGTCCATGGTTGTTTTCTTTTAGCTCAGCCACAGCCTTCAGCCATCTTGATCCCCCATGTTCACATGATGATATCTCTGTCTCTCTGTGTCTCTCGGTGCCCTCTGTGTCTCTCTCTATTTCTCTGTTCTTGTGTCTTTTTGTGTACTCTCTCCCCCCTCTTCTCCCCTCTTTCTCAGACACACACACACACAGAGAGAGAGAGAGAGAGAGAGAGAGAGAGAGAGAGAGAGGCATTTTTTCCAGTTTACAATGCTCTGTCAGTTCACAACTGTAACTACAGTGTGTGTTTTCTGAAGCTTTGGCTTTATCTCTCCTTAGCCCCTGGTCTTTGGAGGGTCTCACCACCAAAGTGTCCCATCTATAGAAGTGGTCTTTCTCTCTATTTGTTCTGTTCTAGAAATTTTCTTTTCTAACATTCTCTCTGGTCGCTGCTGAGACATCAGAGCCTTCCTGATATCAGCCACCTCCATGAGTAACTGACTAGTAACTTCTCATCAGCCACCCTGCTCTGTGCACTGGAGCCACAAGTGATCACTGGCAGTTACTAGCAGGAGATTGTCTCCCTCCCACTTGCTTCACACTTTTCTGGGCTTGAGTGTGCCTCATCTGTCTGCTTAAGAAAACACATTTTACGATCATCCAAATAATCCTCCACTTTTAAATTGAAAAAGTCATAATCACTTACTTCTGCACAAATTATTCAAAATGTACTATTTTGCTTCCCACTCTGGAAAGTTCCTCATATCCAATGTTTCACAAAAACTCAACTCTTAACAAACCTCCCAAAAATTCTAGTCATGAAGATTGTAGCTTCTAGTGCCTCAAAGGTAAAACTAACAGTGAGGATGAGCTGAAGAGTGTAAGCTAGTCTTTGTTAAGACCTAATGCCACCACAATCCTACAACAACATGGCCGATGCTGTGCTAAGGAGAAAAGCTTTGTGTCGACTGCCTCGCTGATGTATCATCCTGAAGCACTTGATCAGCTACATCCACATCACACAGCTGCTCCCTACAGCCCTGGAAACATAATGGGCTGGGGGGGTGGGGGGGATCCCAGCAAGAGATCACAATTTCTATTGACCTTATAGCAAGTCAGTCCTTGCCTTGTGCCATTGCTTCCTCGAGGCATTTTTGGGTAAAAAGTCATTTCTTGGGTACTATTGAAAGATATGTCAGAGCCAATTGCCCTTTTTGTTAGGAGCAAGATGAACATAAGAAATTGAGCCCAGGTAAAAGTGTGGAGGCTGAGGGGAGATGCTAGGGAAAGATATACAAGACAGTTCTCACAGATGGCAGCTTGCCACTTCAGCTTGGTAAGAAACTCTGGCACAGTCTTTCAAGATAAGATACCCTTCAAGGCTAGAAAGATGCCACGAATTAAGAATGTCTTCTGTTCTTCCAGAGGACCAGAGTTCAGTTCCCAGCACCCATATAGGGCAGTTTACAATTGCCTATAATTCCAGCTTCAAGAGATACAACACCCTCTTCTAACTGCCATGGGCATCTGCACATACTCAGTACTCTCTCACACACATATACATAAATAAAAATAGTCAACAATTTTTTTTTGTTTTTTGAGACATTTTAAAAGAAAAATGAAGATACCTTCCAAAATAGTAAGATATCTTTACAATAGGGCTGTGGAATGATAAAACTAACAAACAAGAACTTGAAGAAAGCTCAGGAAGAGATCAATAGTATCTCGTTCAAACCAATGTTGAAAAAACATTCTAAACCAGCAAATTATAGGCAAGATGACATAAAGTAGAAAGGACACAGCAGATAAAGCCATCAGGGTGGTCCCCTCTGTCTTCCATGTTGATCCTTTCAGACCTTGGTAAAGACATCTCTTTAAATAAAGATTCACTTACTGGCCACAGTGTCTTTCCCTGTGTACATAGTCCTCACTGAACACTGGAGAGCACAAGAACAGAGGAAACTTACCACAGCACTTTCTGCAAGACTGTGAACCCTCCACCCCACCTCTATGTCCTCTCCAATTTTAATCATGTTTGTCACTGTATCTCCTGTTGGTACTGCTATAAAAACACATTGATGTCTGCTTTTGAATGGCAGAAACCTGGAAGACGTGGTCTCATAGGCAGCTGGTTGAATCATTATATGATAGTTCTGAATGGGAAAAAAATAAAGACAAATATTTCATACCTCATACACGTACATAAAGCAAAAATGCACTTGAGCCGAAGATGTAGCTAAGTCATATATCTTTTGTCTAGCCTGCTCCAAAACCCTGGGATTGACCCTGAGCACAACAAATAACAACAACAAAAATGTCGTTTCTATTATTAGTACATATCATAGGAAATACATTCATCCCAAACATTATACATGCCCTCAAAAAGATCTATAAATATATTAGTAATTGTCTGTAGAGCCTAGAGTTAGAAAGTGATGGGACTGATGAATAAACATTTATGAAATTAAGGGTATCATAAAAACAGAGCTCACTAACTCCACAACTGTCATCTCCTAGCTCCATTCAACTCAAAGGATCTAAGCATATTCAGGGCTTCCTGCAACTATTCAGCACCCTCCTCTTCTCAATGAATGTCTCTTACCCTGTTGTTCATGTCTATTCTCTATCATTCCATTTTTTATTTGTTGCAATGCTGGGGTTGAACTCGGGTCCACAAATATGCCAGACAAGCACTCCACCGCCTAGCTGCACCTCCAGCCCCCTTTTATTTTTATTAGGAAACGAGGCCTCATGAAGTCACATAAACTAGTCTTAACCCACTGTATATCCTGTCCTTAAACTTGGGTTCTTCCAAATACAGCCTCCTAGGTAGGTGGGAGTACAGGTATGAACATTACTTCCAGCTACGTCAATTTCATCATTTATTTATGCTGAGTCTCCTCCTATCTTCCTTATTGGTATTCTTAATTCCTCAATCTTTGACCCCTTCAACTACATCCTGGTCCTCCTTCCATTCTTAATTACTTTTCTCAGTATTGTGACAGAAAGAATAACTGACAGAGCAGCTTAAGAGGGGAATGGTTTGTTTTGTTTTGACGTGTGGTTTATGGGAGTACAGTCCTGCATGGTGGGGGAGGCATGAATGAAGGCTGGACTAGCTTGTTCTATGCAAGTAGAAGCATGAAACAATTGGTTATTCAGGGCCACAAACCAGGAAATAAAAGAGCTTGGATGAGAAGTAGAATCAACCTTCACTCTCTTAGTCATAAGTCTCCAAGATAGGCACCATGGATGAAGATTCCATAATCTCCCAAAACAGTGCCATCAGCTAGGGACCAAGCATTCAAATGCATGAGCCTGTTAGGGATGTACTTCATATTGAAATCATAACTTAACATCTTTAGCTCCTAGCTGTTTCACAGAGCAAAAACCAATCTGGTCACATTCAGAAGTCCCCAGTTCTCACACTGTTCTCACACTAAAAGCTAGCAATTTCTTCTGTGATTCAGACCATCTCTTCATGATATGCCCCATCCAAAAAAAATGTTAAAGACTTCTAGAATGCAGTGTCATATATTAAGCATTCTTGTTCCAAAAGAGAAGTGTGGAGACAGTGAAAAATACTGGGCAGAAACCCAGCGAGGAAAGCTCTGTCTGGCATCTGGAGTACAACCAACTTGGCCAGCCAGACCCACGCCACCTGAAGCAATCGGGAACTCCCCCTTGGGCTAGTCTCACTCAAGTGCCGGTAGATTTCTTTGGTGTCCACATGTCTCTGAACAGCCCACCTGGGGTCTCCACTGCAACCAATGTTTCAGATTCACAACTCCATACAATGGGCCTAACATGGCCTTGTTGTAGGGAATATGACAGGCAGCACATCTCCACTCCCCATTAGCTTTTCTTCTGGAAACATCTCTCAGGCTTCCACAATCCCATCACTCATTCTGCACACACCCTGATATCAGGAAGAACCTAGCCAGTCATGCTGAAGCAGGATGCCCCAAGAGCAGCAGTTTTCAACCTGTGGGTCACAATCCCCGTAGGGGTCACATATCAAGATATCCTGCATTCTGGAATTTACATTACAATTCATAACAATAACAAAATCACAGTTATGAAGTAGCAATGAAATAATTTTATACTTGGGGGTCTCCACAGCATGAGGAACTGCACTAAAGAGTTGCAGCATTAGGAAGGTTGCAAACCACTGCCCTAAAGAGAAGTCTCACCTTTAAGGCACCACGTCTGTTTGTCATCTCAGGCAGAATGCAAGGTATCTCACTAATTGCACAAAGGTCTTTAACAATTAACACCACTTTGTCCACAGCCACTTTCTCTACAACTATCATGTTCCGGGTCTTTTATCCCCAAGTTGCACATTTTTCACATCAGTCAGTGCCATTTTCTTCTCAAATTTCTCACTGTAAAATTGGCTAAAGCAGTAGGCGGTAACCGTGCCACAGCCTGAATGTTGTACTGTATTGAAATTCTCTCTCTCCAAAAAAATACCCCATTAACATTTCATTCACCCTCACTCAAATCTCCGGACATGAGTAAAACAAAGGCAGACTTTTTGCTAGAGCATAGCATGAATGGCTTCTGTTCCAATCCAATTTTGTCCTTGTTTTCCCCCCAGATTTCATGCGTAGTCTTTACTGCCTACATCCCTCTCCCAGTCTGAACTCCTACCATAGTGGCCCATTAGGTTTTGTTGACAACATTCTAGGGCTACTCTAGTCCCCAACTCCAAATCATTCCATATTCCTCCCACAAAGCTATTCTAGAGGCCTACAAACCACATGGTTAAGTTTATTACAGCAGTGACCTCCACTTCTCATCTAGTTAGCTGTGTCAGTTGCTTCTAGTGTCACTATGATTGAACACCTGACAAAGCAAGTCAATGGAGGAAAAGCTTATTTTGACTCATCATTTGAAAGAGTACTGTGCATCGTGTGGGGATAGAGATGACATGGAGACTGAATCACCTTGGTCCATGGCGATGCCAACACAGGGGAAGGGTGTTTGTTACATGACACTAACCAGGAAGAACATAGCTTAGGGTGGGAGCATAGTCAGTCAAATACTCACAAGCTTCTTTTCCAACTAGCATCCATATCCAAGAAGTCCCATAACCTCCCTTTGCAGTCTCTCCAGCCAGGGGCCAAGTATTCAAACACATGAACTTAGAAAGAACATTTTATATCCAATCCAATGTAGGACATAAACATTTATATCCAAACTAACGCTGTCACTGCCCTTCTACGGAGCGATTCGCTCTGGTGAGCCTGGAGTGGAAGGGAGTACAAAGCTTGCAAAATGAGCCCAGCTGAACTTAGTTTCATCTTTTCTTTTGCAATCCCCTTGTGTCCTTCTCCCTTCCCCTCTCTTCCCCTTTTTTCCCAATATCCTTTGCTGCCCTTCCTCTCTCTGCTTATCTCCTTTGCCCTTTCTGTTTCTTGCCTCCATTTTTCTCACCATTTAAAGTACGATTCCTAACAATGTCAGGCTCTTTCTGAGGTTTACCCAAGTCCACACATAGTTGCCAGTCTGCAATTTCCTTTCAAAAGCCACCCCGCCTCTTCTAATATCAAAGTCCAGCTCAGTGAGCATTTAGAGTCCCTCCTCCCACTGACCTGCTTCCACGGGGATTTTCTTCCTGCCTGGAGAAGATGTCTCTAGCCTGGAGAAATGTACAGAAAGCCTTCTACCTGGAGACCTCTCTCAGAATCCTCCAGATGCATCCATCCCTGAGCCGTGAGTGGAAACCATGGGATAGGGTCAGCAGAGGGTTGAGAGAAGGGGAAAGCCTGAACTTTGGAGCCTGTTGCCTAGGACGTGAGACCATCCGGATTGAGTAAGGGCTTGGGGATTTTAAAAATACATTTGTATCAGCCAATGGTTCTCAGCTCTCCTAAGCCAGTGCTTTCATTTCTGTCCGTATTTAATGATGGCCCTCATTTGTCCTAAAATGAAATCAATGGAAAATAAAACCTCATACCACACAATCTAGAAATTAGAACCAGCTATCTCTACTTTGATATGAAGAAGAAATCGAAGGAAATAAACCAAAATAGGGTGTTATGTTCAACAAATAGATTCCTACGATCCTTATTTTAAAAGGCATAGGTTCACACCTAGGAGGTAACATTCCCAAACAGAGAGAGAGAGAGAGAGAGAGAGAGAGAGAGAGAGAGAGAGAGAGGAGTTGTTTTCCTACGGTCATCCAAGCCTGGTCAAAACTAATCAGACTCTCACCTCACCTCTCTGCAGCAGGAGCAAGAAATTTAAGGAGATCTGAAGTAGCCAGACATAGGAATCTTTATCAATTATTTCCATGTTCCAATGATCGTCACGTGGGTTTGTTCTTCCTAACCTCATAACATACGTATGGATTTCCTTTCTAAACACAGAAGCTTAAACAGACATCTGTTTACATATTTATGGGCCTTTGGGAAACTTGTGCCCATGACTACAAATGGTACAGAGGGCCCTTTCCACTCCTCGCTGTGATCATTTTTGAGGACCCCTTTCCACTCCTCGCCGTGATTTTTGAGGACCCCTTTCCACTCCTCGCCGTGATCATTTTTGAGGGCCCCTTTCCACTCCTCGCCGTGATCATTTTTGAGGGCCCCTTTCCAC
>JADRCH010000047.1:6103002-6135329 GCA_019843965.1 Rhynchomys soricoides
GATGCACATGGGGCATATACATACATGCAGGAAATATACACACATAAAATAAGTAAACTTAAAAATTAAAATAAAATTATAATAAATATGATCAAAAGCAGAACACGTAAATTCCAACACATTCCAGATGTGTCTGGCTCCAAACTTAGAGGTTATACCGAACCTTGTTTCACTGCCCTTTCCAATCCCTTTAATTCCATTTTCTCAGACAGAGATAAATTATGCACGAACTCAGGAGGTGGGAAACCACACTGAAATTACTATACATTGACAATGTGAGCGAAAATCCTTTGGAGTCCCTTTTTCTTCAATCAAAACCGCTAAGATGATAGAGCTGTCTTAATGTTGATAATACATAAGGCATGGTGCCTAGAAATGTTTTGTTCTGTTTTTTTGTGTTTTTAACTTTTAAACTTTCCATTTTTGACACAATACTTCTGCATGTTTGTATAGTTTATGTAGTGCAGAAATGTGATACATGTGAATAATGCATCATGGTCAAGACAGAATGGTGAGCATTCCCAGCTCCTTATCAGTTTACATGTTTGGAGCCTGTGACCTCCTATGGTGGTTTAGATGATAATGGGCCCATTGGCTCATAAATTTGAATGCTTAGTCACCAGAGAGTGGAATTGTTTGAGAAGGGCTAGGGGGCATGACCTCATTGGAGGAGGTGTGTCACTGGGAGTAAACTTTAAGGTTTCAAAAGCCCATGCCAGGACCAGTGTCACCCTCTGCCTACTGCCTACAGTTCAGAATATAAAACTATCAGCTACTGCCCCAGTACCATGCCCCTCTGCTTCTTTCCATAATTGATCATGGACTAACTTTCTTAAACAGATTAAGTGCTTTTAAAAAAAATAGTTTCCTTAGTCATGGTGTCTCTTCACCTCAATAGAACAGTAACTAAGACACCTTCTCTGTTTTAATTCTTTGTAATATATGCCACAGGAGACTATGAACTCTGATGACCTTACTGTGCCACAGAACACTAACATTCTTATTATGTGACTAAATTAGTTATCTCTCTTTATATCTTTCAAGACTCTAGTAATCATTCTTCTCTACTCTTCTCCTATCATATAGACCATTTTAGTTTTCAATATATGAAGTCTTTCTTTTTCTTTAGTTAACACATGTTCCTTAGCATAATGACCCCAAGCTCTGATCATCATCTTTCTAAAAATGACAGGATGTGATTCTTTTCATGGCTGAATAATAATTATGTTATTATACATATTTACCATATTATCTCACTTAATTTTTCTACTTTTCTTCACCCATATAGGCACCTCTGCTGATTCCATGTCTTGCCTAAAGCAAATAGTGCCACACTAAGCATAAGCATGGAAGTTTCTCTTTAATATTCTGGTTTCATTTCCTTTGAGTATACAACAAAAAATGGGACAGCTGAGTCATGTGATTGATATATCTTTTAAGATTTTGAGAAATTGGCATGCTGTTTGCCATAACAGCTATACTAATTTATGTTCCAAATAGCATTACATAAGACTGCCCTTTTCTCAACATTCTCAAGAATATGTTTGTTGTTTTGTTTAGCTTGTGTTTTCAATACTAGCTATTCTGAATGAAGGAAAGTGATAACTTATAGTCATCTGCAGTTGCTGCTTAGAACTCCTATATAGAGTTCTATCAATAAAACTATGGAAAAGTAATCTTACAGTTTCGTGCCACATAGCCTTTAATCCCTAGTCTTCCAAACACTCTTCAAGTCCCTATACATACTTGTTTACCATGTACATATGTGTGTGCTTGTGTTTGTTCATCCAAACACACACATTGAACAGTCCTCAGGCATACATGGTATGTGCAAAATATTCAAAATATTTAGCCTTACCTGCCTTGATTCATATACTCATTCTGGTCTAAGGATACATATATAGTTATTGAAGTGATTCATTTTCAATATAGACTGGAAAATACATTTTAAATATCTTATTCTTTGAAATTTCCATACATTTATTGGACGTATATTAATCACATTTATCTACTATTACCTCCGTCTTACCCTCCCTAGAGCCCCCCAGTGTATCTCCCTCCCATGTCATCTTTATATTTTTGTTGCCATTAATAATACTGAGTCCAACTAGAGATACCCATATGTACATATGAATGTGGCCATCCACTGGTTCATGAGCACCTTACCTTATGAAAGGCCATGTCCTCAAAGGACAGTGATTCTTTCTTCCTTGGCAGCCATCAACTGCCAGCATCTTTTATGACTGAGGTAAGGCTTTAAAGCTCCTCTCACACTTGTATTGGAATTTTGACTGGCTTGATCTCAGGCAGGTCACCACAGCAAGAGTGGAAAATATCTTAAAGCTGCAGCTTTTCTACTAGCTATCATTTTAAACTTCATATCATTTTCAGGTAGATGGAGATTTCACTCCAATGTGCTATTTTTTCTCACACAAAGGAAGAGTACACAGGATAATACATGGATGGTTAATAATGTCTGTTACCCATTGAGAAATGCCCTCCTAAGCTCCACTCTTGGAAAGACTTCTCAAAAACATGCATATGTACATACACACACACACACATACCAGTTAGCCTAAGTGGCAGGCTCCTCATTTGCACTGTAGGCTGATCTCAGAAGAGGCTAACTCCATAAAGGACTCTAAGGAACACTCACCAGACCCCAAATTAGGCTGAGGTTTTACATCTGAACAAGCAACAACAACCACTTCTGTTTTACCTCAGCAAAAAACTGCAGTAAAAACTATTAAAAGTCCTGGCCTGGGATTTCTACCTCACCTTTGGTTATTAAATTCCAGGAAAAACCACACACACAATCTTTATATTTCTAATATGCCTTAGGCAGAACAATAATAGCTGGGCAGCTGCCTACTGGTCATGTTATTAGAATCTACCTACCTATTGATAATCCCAAGTTATTACTTACTATGTTTTATCTGGGGTGCTTCTAGCTCTAATTGGCCAGCCTTCAGGGCCATGCTTTTATGACTCAGCTAACCCACGGCAGCTTCTCCTTTCTCTTCCCCTGCACATTCTTTCTTTATTCTATGGCAGCTTCTTTCTCTTCCTTCCCTCCTTATGTTCCTATCTCCCCAAGGCTGATAGAAATAAACCTCAATCCCATCTACATCTCATCTTCCCAGCTACTGGCTGTTGGCATCCTTATTTACCAATCACAATTAACTGGGGGCAGGGCCATCCAGTCTCTTATGTGCAGACCCTCTCATCTTTGGGGTAACCAGTTCTGGGGGCCCCAAATTAACATTAGAACACAAGAAGTATTAGGGCAACCCACTACAAAAGGTTAGGTTGGAAAGCCATGGAGAAAGGAAGGGAGTCTGAGAAAAAATTCCCAACATAATAAATAGAACTGGCCGTAAAGAGAGTGCACAGAAAGTGGGCCAGCAGGAACTATAAATTCTATAAGGAATCTTCTCATCATGGCCTTGATGGAGAGATGATCACATCTGGTGTTAATTATCCTTTCGCCCAGCATACAATAGGGTAGAGAAACAAGGTGCTGTGGTCTCATGGGGGACTGGGTAGTACTGAAGGACCAGTAACATGGTTTTCCCATGTAGAACAGTGGAAGAAGAACAAGGAAGCCACCCTCCAGATGGACAACTAGCAACTCCAGAGGAGGGAGGAAGGGAAGAAAGGGAGGGAGGGAAGGAAGGACGGGAAGGAGAGAGGGAGGGAGAATAAAACAAAACACTTGCTCCTCTAGATCCCAATGTGGCTTCAGCAGGCTTCCTCGGCAGATGGAGTGTCATTCTGTTACTACCTCAGTGCCAAGGTGGATGGATGATAAAAAACAATCTCTCCTTGCTAACTAATCATCTGTCCTAGATAGCAGATAGGATAGGAAACAAGATGTGTGTATTTAAAGTTACCTAGGAGATGCTCTACAGAAATAAGACACAACTCACAACTCGTATTTGAATGAGTCACACTACACCGACTTTGTATATTGTTCTTTTAATATCTAGGATGAAGACTCATGATACAGATGCGTTCTTAGTTGAAAACTGATTGTGGTTGTCAGAAAACCCTTTACACAAATCCCTTACCAAAAATGGGGGGGAGGGGGATTTCCTGAGGACTCCCAAACTCCCACAAAAGATTTATTTCTCTTACTATTTTTGCCTTCTAAGTTTTTTTTGTTTTGTTTTGTTTTGATATTTTGATTTTGAGGAAAGAAAACAAAGACAAAGAAAGCAATTTGTCGGCTGTGGAATTCTGAAAATTAAATAGCTGGAAAGTTAAATCCAATTGCCCACTTGGTATTTATTACACAAATGGTATTGTTCTCCAAATTCAGTTCTATTTTAATGTTTTGAGTTGTCTCTGTGAGATGAGGCAGGTGAGAATCAGAGCTGCCATCTGCATTTAGCCTAAGAAGATAATTTCAGATCAGTAAAAACAGCAGATACATAAGAATAAATATATATTCATAAAAATACCAATTCACAGAAGATCGAATTTGGCTCATTTAATATGACCTCTCCTCCACTCAATCCTTATACACAACATGTTCATATATGTGTACAGATACACTAGAAACAAAGAAAAACCTTATCAATGGCCCGCTCACACAGAGCCCTCAAAACACAGGCTGTTTTACAGAAGGAACACAGACAGTTAATTCTAGAGACATTTTGATTTTCATTTTTCTGGCAAATAAAAATTTTATCCACTGACTTTTAGTATGATTTAGTATGAAGGTTGTTTATGGAGAGGGGTAATATAACAAGAAAGATTTTCCAAGTGTTAAATAACTGTATTTCACTTATGGAATAATTCTTTTTCTGTTGTTGTTGTTGTTGTTGTTGTTGTTGTTGTTGTTGTTTGCCTTCTTCACTTCCTACCTTCCTTTTGTCTCTTTTTCCTTTTCTCTTTACTGTATTTATAGAATTTGTTTAGAATCCTTGCCTCACATTTATATGCATATCTCTTTGTTGAATGAATGAATGAATGAGTGAGTGAAAGAGTGAGTCTGCCTTGACTATTTAAAAATCACATCATTCCTTTGTTGAGTCTTTTCCATCAGGTCTCTTCCCTTGCCAGTACCCTCTGGTTAATTCTTGGAGCTTTACAGTCTATGAGATTACAGCGTACTCACTGGGCAACTCCAATTTTACAGACAGGAACATAAGAATGGTAGAATAAAGGGATTTTGAGTCCTCAGAAACATTCCTTTTTCTCCAGTTCAGCAGAGGGACAAGCACAGAGGCCCACCATAAAAACTTTTCAGAAGGTTAATTCTCAGAAAACTTGAGCTGTCTTTTTCCTGTCATTCTTTTGCATGGATAACCAAAAGCCACTTACTTTAACAGTAAGAGGAAATTTATGACATTAGTGATTAGTTGGATAAAATGGATGGGATTTTGAAAGAATATATGTCCATAGTTATTAGATCCCTGCTTCATTTAGAAACACATTGTTCATCGAGTTTCTCACGACAGTGACTTTACAGCCACACAACACAGCATACCTCCACACAGATACAGCGTCATGCTCATCAAGAGGCATCTATTTCTTGTTCAGTTCTTTCCACATATGAAATTACCTCAAAACTCACCTCAGATCTTCCAAATTAGGATCATTCCCTCCCAGGACTACTTATAAAGACTCTAGAAATCTGCTCTGATAGTTTCTGACTGCATTGTACCTGCCCACTTATGTGAGAGATTGGAGTCTGTTCGGTCGAGAAAAGGTGAGCAGAAAAAGAATCCTAGGCTTGGAGCCCACAACTTAAGGTTTCATTCTTGATCTTTCTAGTGAGCATGATGAACTTGAACAAATTAATATAATATCTTCAGCTTAAACATAGATAAAAATTTCAAAACCTCTCCCCAACCTAAATGTTTCTCCTAGCTCTAAACATTTAATGACTCTTCTTTCTCAACTTCTCTCCCCTTTCCAACAGTAAATGTTCCCTTCCTAAGGAGGAGTTTGTATCTTCTAGACCTGTTTGCGGGTATTAATAACGACTGCCACCTAATGCCCATTTCTATGTACTCCCTACTAGAATGGCCAACATCAATGAATTTCACGTATGGAGAGTCAACCAGGTATCAGGCACTGGACCACACAACAAAGTTCAGGCACTAAGTAACTCACAGCTTAGAAATCATATTGATTAAACAAAGTGGATGGGTACTGCATTGCAACCTGACTATAAAAAGTCAACAAAAATAGGACCTGCTTGAACTGAGTTCTCGAAGCTTGTGAGAGGGGTCTGTGGAAAAACACTGCCCTTTCCTTACCCTCCTTTATCTTTCTGTATTAGATTCAGTCATTTTTTTTCTCCAGAAGATCCACTATTAAGATACCTCAGTATTAAAATCAAAACTAATGTGACAGAAAACTAATGTGATTTTATTAAAGTAAGAAGCAAGCTCGCCTAATCATTTCAGGTAACCACATGCATGACACAAGTGCATGCCGGTCATGCTTCGCTGAAGGTCCTAATTCACTTCATTTCAGTAGGTGCTTCCTGGATATCTGTACCCAAGCTCACTCTTCATACAAAGCACAGCATGCCACCATGTGACTTCTCACCTGAGAAATACCAGGTAAGATTCGATTCTGGTTTCAGAAAAGAAAAACAGAGGTCACCTCAGCCTTCCAAAATCATTCCCCAGGAAGAACCTACAAATACTCCTGCCATGTCAGTCAACAGTCTTATGATATCCTACCCTTTGCGGGAGTATCTGAAGCCTCCTGCACTCTTTACTAGCCATATATGAACGGATGAGCAGATGTGAGACTGACAGAAAACACAAGAAACGACAATGATAAGGTGATACACACAGAGAGACACACACAGACACATATGCATAGGCATATACACACAACACACACGCATACCACAGGGACACACTTAGGTCAGTGAAATGCTTTATTTTCTTTTTATAGTGCTGTTATCTTGATTCACACGTGGCAATACATCATGTCACATGATCTTGCCCTGATAGAAAGAATATTTTCCGTTATCAGGTTGATAAAGATTTCTTTCTTACTCTTTCTCTGTCTCCTCCCTTCCTCCCTCCCTGCCTGCCTCTCCCTCCCTCTCTTTTCTTCTTTCTCTCCCTCTCTCTCTGTCTCTCTCTGTCTCTCTGTCTCTCTCTCTCTCACACACACACACACATACACACACACACAGAGAGAGAGAGAGACAACAATTTTTATTCTATATTATATTCATTGGACCTAAATTTTAAAGTCAGCATAATCCGAAGCTATCTATAAAGAGAAAACATGGGTGTGGTGACTAGTGTTAATTGTCAGCTTGACAGAACCAAAAATCAACTAACATATGACCCCCTTGTATGCCTGTGGAGAGTTATCTTGATAACATGAATTGGTGTTGAAACACCCTTTTTAATTGTGAGTGAGAGCATTCCCTGAGCTTAGAGTCCTTCACTGAATAAACAGGAGGCATTGCCTGGACACATGCATTTGTTCTTCTGTTTCTTGGTTGTGGGTACAGTGTGACCAGTTCTGTCAATCTCACTCTGACTTTCCCGAATGATAGACTGGAACCTGAACTGTGAGCCAGAAATAAACTCTGCCTTAAGTTGTTTTATCGTTTTCGTTTTTCTGGGTTTTGTGTTTGAGATGGTGACACTCTATAACTCTGGCTGTCCTGGAACTTCCTATGTGGACCAGGCTAGCCTCTGCCTTGTGAGTGATGTGGTTAAAGATGACAAAACACACACACACACACACACACACACACACACACACAAACATATTCAGCTCATTGATGAAGCACAGGCCTAGCATGCACATGGCCCTGAATCCAATGGCCATTGCCACGATTTTATTTGTTTGATTCTTTGTTTTTGTTTGAGGCAGGGTCTTTCTTCATAGCCCTGGCTGAACTCACAGAAATTCACCTACCTCTGCCCCTCAAGTGCAGGAATTAAAGGTGAGAGAAACTATGGCCAGCCAGTGATTTAGTTTAGGCTGTTTGTTTGTTAATTTTCAAAATCCCATAGCAGCAAAAATGGCGTTAATTTGAACACTTATTTCTAAGCTGTTTTATATCCATGGTAAAGCCAACTTGAAACAAAGGATTTCAGTTGAGAGATGGGAATTCTAGCTTCCTTCTTTACATGTACTCTAGGAAGGAATCATAAATGAAAAGAAACACAATGAGTTTAGTCTCCGGCTAAACACAACGGATTTCACTTTTCCCAGAACAAATTGGGTAATGTACCCATTTGAGAGCCCATACAGGTCACTAAGGCAATTAGGCTCTGGTAAACTGACCTGCTCTTGATCTTGTAGAACCCAGGACTAAGAAAACAAATTTTTGCCAGGCAGTGATGACACATGCCTTTA
Organism: Rhynchomys soricoides; assembly: GCA_019843965.1. Taxonomy (NCBI): domain Eukaryota; kingdom Metazoa; phylum Chordata; class Mammalia; order Rodentia; family Muridae; genus Rhynchomys; species Rhynchomys soricoides. Next base: position 6,111,355 of record JADRCH010000047.1, read on the forward strand.
ATCCCAGCATTTGGGAGGCAAAGACAGGGGGATTTCTGAGTTCAAGGCCAGCCTGGTCTACAGAGTGAGTGAGTTCCAGGACAGCTGGGGCTATACAGAGAAACCCTGTCTCAGAAAAAAAAAAGAAAAAAAGAAAGAAAGAAAACAAATTTTTGTCTATCATAGTCCCTGGCCTACAGCCGTGTCCTGGAGATTCATAAGCAGCACCTTTCTCCTGTGGATACAGCCTATTTCCAGAAGCCTCTGCTGCTCCACCAGGGACACATGGAATGGCTCTTTGATTCCAAAGGAAACAGATATCTGGACTTCTTCTCTGGGATTGTAACTGTTAGTGTTGGTCACTGCCACCCGTGAGTATCCTCTAAATTACAATCCAGATAACCACAGAAAACAATCATTTGTGTAACTCCTAACCCTTGATTTCTATATCCCAGCCTTAAATTACCTGTTACAGGCTGTGCAGACATGCACCCACATGCTTTCCTTTGTAAAGAAACAAACAGGCTTGATTCTGTTTTTTTGTTTTTTGGGTTTTTTTCTTTCGAATGGACGCTTTGATCATTCCTGGTGTACATGCAGCATGTGAGTCAATGTCTCTGTGTGTTTCTCAATGAAGGAAGCTTTCCAAAGACAGGGAAACACCAAGGGACACAAAGGACAAGTGGCGGTTCTGTAAGGTAAACACAAAAACAAGAGAATGGCATGAAGAATGGCCCATGAGAACTACTAGATCCATGATGGATCATCTGTGTGGGCTCTGAGAGAATGATGGGGAACGAAATTACAACAGAGACATACAAGCCTGGCTAGAAATTCACTTGGAAATGTATGAAATAAAGTTGAGGTTGTCTGAAGCTATGAGCAGCTCCCCCACACAGACTCTCAGGACACTCCTCCCTGATCCTCTGGGTTTCTATGTGGCCATTCCATTCTTTTAAAATTTTATAAATAAGGGGCTAGAGAGCTGGCTCAGCAGTTAATAGTACTGACTGCTCTTCAGAGGTCCTGAGTTAAATTCCCAGCAACCACATGGTGGCTCACAACCACTTGTAATGGGATCTGATGCCCTCTTCTGGTGTGTCTGAGGACAGCTACAGTGTACTCAAGTACATAAAATAAATAATTCTTTAAATTTTTGTCCATATAATGTGCTATTTATTAGAGTTATGATGATGCTTTTTGAAGTGTTTTTAACTTAAGGACTACTTCACTTCCCCCTCCCTTATCACAACCAGCCCCTCCCTTAAGCCCTTCTCACACTCCACCCACTCTCAAGTTGATAGATTGCTTTTCTTGATTATATTTGTTACATAGATATGTATATCTACAAATATATACATATATATGAGTACAACCTGCTGGGTTTGTTTTTGTTGTTTATGTGCATATGACCACTCTGCACTGGAAAACCAGTAAGGAAGAGGCTCCTCCCTGGGATAGGATAATTCTCCTTCTCCCAGAAGTCAATAGTGTGACTAGAGTTCTTTTTCTAGGAGCAGAATCCCAGGAAATTCTCCCCCTCCCCCCATGTTAACAAGTTCATTGATATCGTCATTGTTCTGGTCTTGTGTTTGCAGCTATTTCTAAGATAGGATGTTTTACAGCTGGCTGCTGGTTTCCTGGATCTTACATTCTTTCTGCCCCCACCCCCACTGCTAACAGGGGAAGAGAAACTACCTGGGCCTCCACACTCAGCCAGTTCCTATTATTCTTAATATTCTATATTCTATTATTAGCCTTCTTCCTCTCTACGTCCCACTCTCTCTCCTGTTTTCAGGAGGTACGAGTCCCAGTGACCATGCAAGCTATTCAGAAGCGCTTTAAGGCAAAGTACACATGGTCGCTGAAAACAGAGAACAGCTTAGGCTGGGTCCTCCCAACACTGCCAGTGTCCCAGGCAGCGGACAGTTCTCACTCACTTTCATGAATTCATACAGCTCCACCTGACCCTGACTCTGGGGATCCCAGTCTCTGTCTTTGTCTCTGTCTCTCCTCTCTATCATTTTTTCCTCTCACCATCTCACCGCATTCCTATCACAACCACCACCACCACCACCACCCCTGCCTGCCCTGTTTATTTAACTACATTTTCAACTGCTTTATGCAATGTGATGTCTTCAGCCATGGGCCCTCACCAAAAGACAAAAACAAGTTGAATACACTCAGAGAGGGCATCCGGATGTCCCACATTCTTCAGTACCGCACAGAATATCTCCCACCCCAATGTATTCTAAGACAATGTATTCTAAGATCTAAGACCCATGATCCCCACAAGTTGATTTTATTCACTCAGCCACTAGTTCAAGAGACACATGTGAAACATCTGCCTGAGAGTCAGCTGTACCCCCGAGTTATGTCTGGACTTTTTCCAGCATTCCAGGCAAGCACGTCAAAGTTGTCTCTGAGTTTTCCTCCTTTTCATTTTCTATAGCCAACCTGACGCCATCTGAGATCTAAGACCTCTGCTGACAACTCCCTAATCCTCCGAGTTCCTCTTCCCACAGATCTCATTAACACACGTGTTTTCAGAATGCTTCTGTTCTCCAAAGGAAAGCCACCTTGCCCACCTAGCTGGCCACCACATTACTGTAGTAACGCATGTCCCCTCTATCTACGTGTCATGTGGCTCTCAGATTTACTTCTATCATCTGGGATGTTGTCAAGGATCTTATCTCTTTAAAAATTTGCTGACACTTTATAACTTTCATAAGTGGGGTTTGTGGAATAATAATAATAGGAGATGCTCCCTGGGAAAGAAAAGTAACCATAAAAGCATGATAAAAATAAAAAATAATAAGAATATACTATACTAAAGATTATATAACATATAATATATTTATAAAATTATATAATTATACAATTATAGTTAAGTATAATTATATATTATACGATAATTGAATATAATTATATAATAAAATTATAATTAATAATACCACAATATACAATCATATATAATATACAAATATAATAAATAATAAACCATGAAGAAATAATAAACGTAATAAGAAAACATTAAAAAGCGAACTAATAATAAAAGAACTATGAACTCTCCCTCTCTCCTTCTTAGCAGTACGCCAAGCAAAAGCACTAGCAAGTCGCACAGCCAAAGAATTTGTTTAACCTGGCATTTCTCAAAATTATGCAATAGTTGAACTAATTTTTAGATGTGTCAGATACTAATAGCAAAGATAATGATGTGAATCAAAGCCAGCCACTGCTGCTCTTTCCCCGCCTTCCCAAGACTTTCCTACTTGGGCCCCACATGTTTATCTGCCTTTAGTTGCTACTTGCTCTCATTATGGGCTTTCTAATCACTAAGGTTAAACTGATTCTCTAAAGAATTCAACATTATAAAATATTTATTACCACTGATCACTGCTCCAACAAGAGTAGTAGAGTCTACATGTGAAACCTGCCTCCTGAAACTCTTGAAGAAGCGACCAGGGGCCCAGGTTCAATGGCCCCGGGCGGAACATGCCTGCTGGTGGTATGTGCTTGACTGGTTCTGTGTTTCTCCAGGAAGGTAACTGCAGTGGCAAAAAAGCAGATGGACCATCTGTGGCATACAAGTTCTGTCTTCTTCCACTCTCCAATGCACGAATATGCAGAGAAGCTCTCAGCACTCTTTCCTGAACCTCTTAAGGTATAATAGTGCTCCCAGCTCACAAGCTATGGTGCTCCCAGCTCACAAGGATGGTGACCTGTGAGCTCAAAGGATTTGCTCTGGGCATTGAATGTCTGACATGGTGAGGAGGTAGTCACACCCAAGAGCACTCAAGTTGAAGAAAGTAGTCTGGGAGTTCTGATGAAATAACTCAACATTCACATGGTCTCTCTGAGTCCCCAATCTCTCCTTGGTCACTTCCTTACATCGTTCCAGAAATCTCTCTTTGGGAATCCCAGTCCTCCAGATGCTCCTCAGTGTTGTTAAGAGCTTTCCTCCTTTTTGCCCCACATTACTTCTACAAAGTCATTTTTCATTTCTTCTTTTATAAAGACTGAGACCATTCCTTATAAATGACGTTTGTCTAAAATGGACTTAGATAAGATATTTTCTGCATCTGAAATGAATTAAAGTTGACACTGAACTGACATCTAAAGATGTTTGCCAAGATTTAAATGTAGGCATTAAATAAGTATATAACTCTCTCTCTCTCTCTCTCTCTCTCTCTCTCCGTGTGTGTGTGTGTGTGTGTGTGTGTGTGTGTGTAAGACCTAGATTAGTGCTCAGTAGATGCTTTAAATATAACTTTATTCTATCTTCTCAATACTACATTTACTATGTTATCCAAAATACGAAAAAAAAAAAATTGGAATGGCTACCACCTGTGTTCAGATCCAGATTTCATGGAGCATAGAAGTGGGTGGTTGGAAAGGCCACAAATGTGTATCTCCTTGTGCCTGTCTGGAGGAGCTGGACCTCTTCAGTTCTTCTCACTGTTTAGTTCAGATTGAGCTGCACTTTGTTCATACAGTCAAAGAGCAACCTCACACTGGGATAACGCCTTAAGATGTCTAGGTTGGGGCCCTGCCTCCTTTCATGCCTTCATAAATAAGTGAGGTGGGTTAGATTCAGAGACCAAAAGACCCCATTCGTGTATGTTCTCTGCTGCTGACCTCTGTGAGCCTCTCAGAAAGTCGTCCCATCTTCCCCATTGCAGCTTATCAGTTAAAGCTAATAAAAGAGCAGAATTTCACAAATGAGTCAACCTCTTAGCCATTTTTGTAGCACTTAGCAGCTGTTGGAGGGAGGGCTGTAGTGTTTATGTAGTAGACAAAAGGAAGGAAGGGAGTGATTGGAAACAGAAGCTGACCTGAAGGGAGCTCTCTTTAATAGAAGCTAGAATACCTGGTCTTCAGCAACGCTGCATGAATTGAGCAACAGGGAACTAAAAGTACCATCTGTCTTCCTTTCTCCCATGAGGTCATTTTCTTGGTGAACAGTGGATCAGAAGCCAATGATTTGGCCATGGTGATGGCCAGGGCATACTCGAATCACACAGACATCATTTCTTTCAGGTAAACATACTTTATAACATTCAGCTTAGCAGCAGTGATGTGTCCCAACACTAAATGTGCGTCCCTAAAATTTAGCACAGAAAAGTAGCGATTTCCCAGCATCCTTTCAATGAACAGTTGAGAGCAGGATGGATCTGGTGAATTTGATGATGAGATAATTCCATCCAAATTGGCTTTATAAACTCTTTTTTGTTTTGTTTTGTTTTTGCGATTTTACAATATTTATTGAGATTTCTTATAAAATACAGCTCTGTATTCTACAAGACATACTCCAGACATATAATTTTAATTTACGTTTACTTATTTACATCCCTAACACTGAAGAAAGGATGCTCCTAATCTGGCAAAACCTTGATGTACCAGGGTGGAGGAATGCCCAGGGATCCCCACCCTCTCAGAAAAAAAGGGGAAGGGGGATGGGGGAGAGTCTCTTTTTTGGAGGTGGAGGGGTCGGTGGGGAGTGTTGGATTTTTGGTTGGTTGGTTGTTTTTTGGTTTTTTGAGACAAGGTTTCTCTGTGTAATAACCCCAGCTGTCCTGGAACTCTCCTTGTAGACTAGGCCGGCCTTGAACTCACAGGGATCCACCTGCCTCTGCTGGGAATAAAGGCAAGTGCCACTACACCCAGCTGGCCTTATACACTCTTGTTGAATATATTAGCATTTAAAATAACAGAAAAGTGTGATCCTTCTTGGCAGCCTTAGCACATTTACAGAGTTTTACAAGATTTATACAAAAGACATGAATAACAGAGTAAACAACAACAAAATTATGAAATGAAGAAGTTAGCCTTTGGAGGCAGAGGCAGACCAATCTCTGTGAGTTTGAGGCCAGCCTGGTCTACAAAGTGAGTTCCAGAAACAAAAAGGAGATGATAAAGAGGAGGAAGAAGTAAGTCCTGTGTTAAATCCATCTCAGGATGAGCTCTGTCTACTTTCAAAGATGTATGTCATTGCACAACATGACAAATTCCATATAAAGCACATGTGTATTTCTTTCACAAGCTTAAAGATTCATTTGCCATCAAGTAAATATGGTAATAATGAATTGTGATTGTGTTTTACCAAAATAACCTCCCAGAGCACATACCTCCAGAAACGGATTGATCTATTTGAAGCAGTCGTGGTATTGCTGACCAGAATTCACTCATTGTTCTGCCTCCTTTTTTATAATCATTCTTTCAATTACAATTTGGAGCTCATTAAAGGAAGATATTAACTTGGAAATTTTATGACTTGATTATGATGATGTATACTAAGAATGGCTGTTTTGGGTTAGAAACTGTTTCTTAAATGCTAAATTAGGCCACATGAGTCACACAAAGAGGACAGCACTCTCCAGTGACATTGAGCAGAACTTTCATCACCAGAAGAAATATTTGTCTTCCTAAGGTGACCACTTTGAAGATTGGCACTTGTTGACCACGTACTCCCTAGGATGCTGCTTTAAAAAAAAAAAAATCAGTCTTATTATTTTAGAGTGACAGATTCAAAATTAAGAGAAGTTGGTCAACTGATCTTCAAAATTATATTCACAATTTCAGGTCTATGAGACCAGTGGAAAATATTAATAATGAATATACTCACATGGCATAGGCTTAGAGGAATTCTTCAAAGGTGTCAGATTTAAATGTTTTTATTGTTCTAGTTCATCCTGTGTTCTTTCATACATTTTTTTTTCTTTTGAAGCAAGTGAGCTTCATCCTCTTTTTTTTTTTTTCTTTTTCTCTTCAGAGGAGCCTATCATGGATGCAGTCCTTATACACTGGGCCTGACGAATGTAGGAATTTACAAGATGGAAATCCCCGGTGGGATAGGCTGCCAATCAGTGAGTTCTGAGATCCTCATCTTCCTTCAGTAGGGACTGCTAGAATTGTAGAAAATTGATTGAATTTTTCTGATATTGGATTAGAAACTGATATAAAGCCAAGGCTTTGATTGGACTTTAAAAACCCAAGACCAACTGAAAAAATGTTTCTTAGAAACATCCCTGGAGTCTTCGTAATAGTTAATGACAGTGTGTTAGATTTTATTTTGCCCATATATACAATCTAAGTGACGAGTGGCTCTTAGAAACTTGAATACACAAAGTTTCTATCAAGTAAGCCTGTCACCACTTTCTGTTCTCCTACACCATGTCCATCTTTTCAACATCAGATCCAGATACATAACTATTTTATTCTTTATGAAGCCCTCATCCAATAAACCCTTGAGAAAGTTGCTTCTGGGCTAATATCAAATTTAGCTTTCTTTAAAGAGTAATCACAGAAGCAATTTCTAAGAAAAAACATCTCTTTAAAGAAGATTCCATTTCTATCATTAAGGAGGAGGGAAGGAGTTTCAATATCAATGAAGAAGCCTTAATTGTCACCACATATGTCCCCAAATTGGCTTTGTCATAGTATTATTTTGCCACAATCCTTCTTCTTGTCATTTGCAGACGATGTGCCCAGATGTTTTCCGTGGCCCTTGGGGAGGAAGCTACTGTCGGGATTCTCCAGTGCAAACTGTGAGAAAATGCAGCTGTGCTCCAGGTCCAGATGGGCAGAGAGGATGGGGAGAGTTGACGGTTGGGTGGGGTGAGGAATTTGAAGATGGGTAAAACTATCAAATTGGGGGAATTGGGAAAGGGAGAGGTCAAAAGAAACAAAACTAGAAAGTACTAAGTCACCCCTCATTGACTGGGCATTTTCCATACCGGTTCTTGTTTAACTGACTCAGCTGCCATCTGGCCCTATGGGGAAAGCTCTGCATTCTCTCAGATGTATGCCTATAAGCAGTGTGCCACCTGACAAGTAAGTAGGTCTATGGAATGGGTGTGATCATTCTCCAGTTTCCAATGGGAGAGAGGATGAGGCAAAGGATACATCTGAAACTCTCAAAACACTAGCCAAGAAATTCTCTAGGGACCTCAAATGCCAGCCAAACAACATCTGTCAGACATGGGGCTTTTGTGGACACCACTGCCGCTGATGTCTCTTGCACAAATTTTAGTCACTCTCTCCCAGAGAAGTTCTATTTATCTTTCTTTCTTTCTTTCTTTCTTTCTTTCCTTCTTTCTTTCTTTTTTATTTGAATTCATCACATGGAAGCAGAGGGAAATGGAAATGCCATCAGCTCTCTTCTGCTCAGATTTGTCATCAGAGTACAGAACCTTTTGAACAGCTGCTCCCCAGTAGTTCTAGAGGAAAGAACAAGTGCTCCAGCCAAAAGATATTTAATAGCATAGGATGAGTCACTAGGTTGAGAGGAGGAATGAAAGATGGGAACCAAAAAAACTCAGCTTTGAACAGAAAAAAAAAATCACAGTTACCTTAAAATTCATACAAGATAATAACAAAATGGAGAATGAAAGATTGAGCTTTGGAACAAGACAAAATGTCATGGTCACAAAACTTAAAAACACACCGAAGGCCTTAACTACAGCTCAAACTCTCAGGTTTAAAGAAGACAAGCCAAGTCCACATTCAGGAAGCAGAAAAACTAGGATTAGACCTCAAGTCTTCAAGCCCTGAATTTCATGATTCCAATCCCCGTTACTACCCTTGTTCACACTAGTGAGCTAGTAAAGTGAATCCAAGATGAAAATAATTCCCTTCCTTCTTCTTCTCCATGTTTGAGAACATGAGTAGAACCAAGAGATCTAGACTCCACTCTATCTTGGGCTTCAGTTTTTCTCATTTGTAAAAACAATATTAATAATACAATTAGAACAGCAGCAAGTGGGAACAAGGCCCATGCCTCACTTCCACCATGCCACTTCGTGAGATCAGACATGAGGAACCCATTGTAGAGGAAAGTGTTTAGTAACAGCTTCAAATCATTGGGGATGTTTGTGACATCAAAAACTAAAGTCAGCCAGGTGCATATCACAGTTCTCAGGCCATCAGCACAGCCACCAGCAAAGTCTAGGAGACTAAAGAACTTCAGAGCTGGTCACTCCCTTCCCTTTTATTATGAATCCCTCCTTCTGGTCATCTTTTCTGTATTCTTCCTCTTGGAGGTCTTCTCTTAGACCATCTCGAAAATATAAGAACATCATGGTAATCTCTCTGTGATCTAGAGGATACAAGCTAGTGAAAGATATATGTTCTCCTTCATTTATCTATAGGCTCCTGTTTTCTTAACTCTTACCTTGTATATGCAGGAATCATACCACTTTATGATTTATTTCCCCCTTTTATTGAAAGTAAATTCTTTTCTCTTATATCCTAAGTATATTTTCCCCTCTGTCTACTTGTCCCAGTTCTTCCCCGCTTCCCCTCCCATCCAGATCCTCTTTCCTTCTGTCTCTCAATAGAAAAGAGCAGGCTTCTAAGAGATAATAAAAACATAACAAAATAAAGTAGAAGATAAAATAAAAACCATCATATCGGAGTTGAACAAGGGAAACCAACACAAGGAAAAGAGACGAAAAGAAGGCACAATAATCACAGACCCACTAATTCCCACACCCAGGAGTCCCATAAAAACCATTAAACTGAAAGCTATATAATATATACACAGAGACCTGGTGCAGACCAGTGCAGGCCCTGAGCTTGCTGCTTCAGTCTCTGTGAGTTCATAGGAGCTTTGCTCATGTTGATTTAAAGAGCTTTGTTCTCCCGGTGTCCTTCATCCCCTCTGGCTATTACTCTCTTTATGCCTCCTTTTCCTTAGGGTTCCCTGAACTATGAAGAGAGAAATTTAATGGAGACTTCCCATTTAGAGCTGTCACACCACATCTATAAATAAGATACAAAAGGGGTTTGCAGACTCCACTTTTTTATTTTATTCTGTTCATATATTTTATTATGTTATGTTTTGTTGTTAACTCTTAGGAGCCTCATATTATATGAGAAAAAGAACCTATTTGGGTGTCTTTATATTCAGACCTTGTATTCACTCCAACATGTCAAGTAATTTTAATATAGATGGTTCAAGTTTGTAGTTGCTTCTAGAGCTTTTTTGCACCAACCATAGTACGGGTATTTTAATTTCAGAATTACATCATCAAATCTTAGCTTAAACAGGAGCAAGTTTGGTATTTCTATGTAGTAGATTTCATTATCTTCTTCTATCTACCTCCCAGATTATTTATTCTCCAAGATTCATTCTAAACCCTGATTTCCAGGCATACACCACGACAGAATTGAATTCTTATCATCCACTGTCCTTAGACTCTCCCAAAGCTGGTATTGATTGTGCCATTCTCTCCTCTTTGAAAGGATCTCTTCTTTTTCCTTAATAATATTCATGTTTCTTGGTTTCTCACTCTGCTTTCCACTTCCTTATCTCTAGAGTAAATACTCTGCTATGATATCCAACAAAGCATCCACATGCTCCTGATGTTGCCATAGGGACAACAATGTATCCTATCTTTCTCCATAGGAGAGACCTGGTTACAGAAATAAGCCAATGCAACACATATAAAATGGAGAAAACACAGGAAATGGTCCTTCTGCCCACCAAACACATGGATAAGTGAGTGTAAAAACTATGACATGTGTAGGATAAACTCAAGCAAAATCTTTCTATGATATGATTTTACCCTAACTTAAGCACTTCAAGCTGATTTTGCTCTGTAATGATTTCCATAGTTAGAGAAGAGCTTGCTAAACCCATAAATCAGGCCTTTCCTTCATGCTTGGCATATCTTCTAGAGCCATCCAATGTTCTTATCTCTTCCTTTCCTAATACAAATAGAGAATTTGGGTCCAAAGATATCAGGTATCGATGTCAACAAAGCTTTTCTAAATGTCACATGCATCCTTACAACTTGATGTTTTCCTTACTCTTTAGTGAAGCTGGAGTATAAACACACTTGTGATTCATTTTCTGCTGTAATTGTTGAGGATTTGTTTTCCCTAGTCTTCAAGACACCGGCTGCATGCTTGTGTCTATGCAAATGGTAGGATGGCAGTTGTCTTCACACATTGAGACCCCTGAGGAGCTTTCACATGAGGTGGGCTGAGGCCTCCCACCCCAACCACAACCACCCCTTCCATCCCTTCCATAAGCATAGATTTGAGTTCAAGTTTAGAGATGCTGGGGTACTCTGGAGAGCTAAAGTATTTGTGTAAATAAGCATCCTTAAAAGTTCAGCCATGTGTAGGTACTACTTACCTTGTTTTAGTTCTTCTTGGAGAGTTTCTATATCCAAAGATGGCACACACAGATGATGGCTCACTGAGCTTTAGTAAATTTCCTAAGCCATGTTCTGTCTCTTTGTGTTCTCTCCCACTCAGAGGATCTTACGCTTGTTTCTCTATGTATTAAGGCTTATAGCTGGGGATCCAACCACCACCTCCATCAGGGATGTTTTCTGCATCTTCAAGTATGGTAGGAACATAAGAATGTAACTTCTGAGACATTTGGAACGGATGGAGAGCTGCTGCCGGGCTTAACATGACAGATACTCTGGGTTACCTCATCTGAAAACAACTAAAAATCATGCATAAAATGTTAAACACCCCTTCACTGAAACAAATAGTACTACGAGAGAATTAATAAGAAACCCTGAAAATCTCGTAATACTTGATGAATGCTGGTAAACGTTTTCAAGCGCTCTTCCAAACTTCACTACAGTAGTCAAAGTTCATGTCTGTGGAAAATCAAATTTCATATGACTAAACTCAAGCATGATACTTTTAAATGTTGCCAAACATGAACCCAGAAAGAATTATTCTACTATCCAAAGTATACCTAGAATTAAACTAATAGTAAGTACAACTTTAAAAACATAAAAAAAACTCAGATTATTCTTCCCTACATTGCACAAAGAAAGAAACCCAGAACACATTGACATCACACAGTGAGAACACTGTGTGGAGAAAGAAAAACCCTGTGCTCAGAAGACTGGGGTTTTTTTCCTCGATGGAAATTTTCACTATGAAAATTAGTGAAACATGAAGTGATTCATTGTAAAAAATAAATGTTGTTACTTGAATAACACTCGGCATAGACATTATTAGGCAAAGGTATACTACAAGTCACAATTTGCTCTAAGACACATTTTTTAAAGGGAGTTGTAGGGGCTGGAGAGATGGCTTAGCTGTTAAGTGCACTGGCTGCTTTTCCGGGGGACTTGGGTTCAATTGGTTTCACATGGTGGCTCAGAGCCCTCAAGAACTCCCTTCTGATGCCCTTTTCTGACCTCTGTGGACAACAGTTGTCAGTGTAGTGTATATACATTCAGGCAAAGCACTTGTATAACCTGAAAGAGAGAGAGAGAGAGAGAGAGAGAGAGAGAGAGAGAGAGAATGAGTTAAGCCAAGAACCCTGTTCTAAACAGAGAAACCCTGTTCCAAAAAACAAAAAAAAAAAAACCTAAATAAATAACTGTACAAAATTCTAATCTGCTTCTCCTGTAACAATTGAACTAGGGTTAAAATGACATATATCTATTTTTCTGAACAATACCACAACTTCTAAAATCTTTACAGATGTTTTGAATGTTTACATTATAGCTTCCTTTTAAAAAAAAAAAAGTAGAGGAGGCTTTCCTAGAAATACAAGTAGGTCATGGGCTACTATCGTCAGTTTTTCCCTGAGGGTACCTGGCAAGCAGGAAGACCTTGAGCTTTAGTTTCAAGGTTCTGAAGAAAGCAGGGGGAAGAATGACAAGTTCTGGGGCACATCCACAAACTAGGATGTAGTGTAGAAACCTCCCTGGAGCCCCAGGAGGTCATACTCCATGGATCAATGAGACATAAAGACACTGGAAGTTTATGGAGGTGAGAAGCAGAGCAAGGTCCTCGCACTGAAAGGAAGTAGGGGAGACTCGGTAGGAATCACATCGGAAGCTTTGTGTTCTGAACTCTACTACCCCTAGCTGAATTCAAGACAAAAATGCCCTGTGCTCCTGGAAGCTGCAAATGGAGATGTACTATGATGAACCTACGTCATTCTAGGCTTCACAGAATACTCACAAATGCCAAGGACAATAAGCCATCCATAGTCAAAACTAATACACAAAGAATCAAAACTCTATATTCTAGAGAAGGACCACAAAACGTTCATGAAATAGTACAGTCAGACAATAAAATGTGGATGTTCCATGATCTTGAAGAAAATTAAATAGTAAATACAAATTTGAAAATACATGCAATTCTTAAGAAACTCTACAAAATGATAAAGCAGTTTTTTAAATGAGTATGTCCTCTAGTAGTAATAAATAGTCATTGACATTTCAAACTCAGGGGCTAAGTTTATCATCAGTTCAACCCAGCCAAAGAGGGGGTTAGCTTATTAAAGACATTCCCTGAACAGCACTTGGTTCCCTATCCAGAGAAGAATGTCAAAGAAAATTGCTCAGTATATCACAGGCCTGTCACAGTCTTTACCTTTTATTTCCCTGTAATTCTTTAGGAACTTGCTGAGAGCCTACAGTGTACTAGACACTTGGCATATTCATAGATTCCAACAATGAATGTGCCTTCAATTAAGGAAGAGGGGTCTATAAATAAGAGACACAGAGACAAGAGTCAAGAACTGCCATGGAGAAATTTACCTGCCTCTAGTATATCCTTCTTTAGGCTGAATTCTGATTCAAAGTAAAAAAGTACTTTGCAATTTAAAAGCTTGTATCAGACTAAATGGCAATAAACAGTAGAGTTATAGTTGAATAGCTTAAGTCACCCAATAACACTTGAGTCAGATCTATCCATTTAAAAGGATAGTTTGTAGACAAAATGGCTGTCTATACTAGACTTGATGACACTTCAGTGTGTTCCTTCCACAAATGGAATTATTATTGAAGTAGTTTGTTTATGCTTTTATGCCTGTTCTCATACAGTCGTTCCTGCATAATGTCCTCCCTTTCAGAGACAAATACCCTTGGCTCCCAACTCATCATAGTCTGAAGACGTCCAGATAGTGGACTGCTCTCAGTTCCTTGTGTCTTTCCCCTTTCTCCCAGATGCCATTCTCACATCAAATGCTGTGACTTGTGTATGTGTGTATGTGTTTGCTGCAGACTGCTGCCAAGCTAAAGATCGGTATATCGAGCAATTCAAAGACACACTGAACACTTCTGTGGCCACGTCAATTGCTGGATTTTTTGCAGAGCCAATTCAAGTGGGTACACAAACTTAGCATCTCTCTGAATTTTCCATAGTCATAGTTTTGACTCAATTAATTATCCATTTCTATGTTCCTCTCCAAATTCAATTCATTTCTCTTACTGGTTTTCAGTTGACCTTCAAAAATGCATCCCCTTCATTCCCGCACTGAACAGATGAACAGTGAATAAGTGAAGCCATTGGATCCCTAAAGTCCTCAAGAAAAGAAATCTTTTGATTTTTAACTGTTTAACACACACTGTCAAGGGAAGCCCATCTATAACTCATCAAGCCTCCTTGTTTCTAACCTCAGGAAAGGATAGACACATCTTTTCCCCTGGAGGCCTGGTACAAAAGTCCTGGTTGGAACTGTTCTTCATGCTGTTCATTCAGTTGATAACATTGACATCATGGTGATGAGGAGAACAATCTATTCTCATTAGTACTGAGCCGGGGCTCCTGCCAACTCTGAAGTCTTCTTGATTTGGTCTTTTGCAGGGTGTGAATGGTGTCGTCCAGTACCCAAAGGAGTTTCTGAAGGAAGCCTTTGCATTGGTCCGAGAGAGGGGAGGCGTGTGCATTGCAGATGAAGTGAGTGTTGACATCTGTGGGCAGCTTAGTGCAGTAGGAGCAGGCCAGATACAGAAAATAACCTCTGTCAGGCTCAGAGTGTACCAGTGCCAGGTTGTACAGTAGCATCCTGAGAGAGTTCTTCTTGTTCTGTTCCTCCTCCCTTTCTCATAGTAGTGAACTCAACAAGGTCCCAATGGAAGGGAGGTGACCTACTATTAGCAAAAACAAAACACAAAAAAGGGGAAAAGGAAACCCACATTCAGTTTGAAATTAGCTATCTCAAGAAAGAGGGTAAACCTTGGAACCGACACACAGCAAAGCTTTTACAATCAGACTAGTTAGAAGGAAGGTAGGCTGAATTCAAAGAAAATCAGAGCTTTAGAATTTTCCAAGAGATGTACTCACATGACCTTCTCTTGTTTTTCCTTCACCACCCCCAATTTCGTGGCTTTCAAGAACTTAATATGGTGCTAGTTTAAGAGAGACTGCTGTTAACCACTAACAGGATAATAACAGACAGAACAGGAACCCATTGTCCCAGCTCTTCACTGCCACAGCCCCAGCTGTTACACTCCCTACTGTGAGCTCCACATCCATGTTGACACTAGGAGTTATGGACTACAGAATGATCTGTCTGTCCTACTGTGCACCTGTCCCTATGAAACTCATGGTTCTCAAGCAACTGATCATGTTTTTTCCTGTATGATTTTGTGTACTGTTCAGGAAATATTTTGTTTCACTATTTGTGCCATTTTTATGCCACTTAGATAGATGAAAAGGAGAAAGAACACAGAATGAAGGACAGAGTATGTGATATCCCTACATTGTTTCATTTGGGCCAGTTAATCAGCTTGCCCACTGGCCTATTACTAGGAAGTAAAGACTTGGGCATTCAGGCCAGGTCTGTTAGACTTGCACATCTCAGATCTTCTGCTGCTATATTGGTCTCTATTACCTAAGAAAAACTCCTAGAATCAGCCCCTCTCCTATACCAGTCACTATCACCTAATACCAACCAAGAACCTGGTTGTAGCAACCTGGAACAAGGGTAAATGAGAAAAAAATCTTTGAAAGAAACTTGATGTGATGTTCATCTAAGACTGGGCTTCAGGTCTCCATCCCACCTTGCCATGTGGGTATGTGCAGAGAGAGACAGGCAGACATAGAGACAGAGATCAGGAAAGGCTCCTGTCTGGAGATGTCTGTGACATCTTTTGTCATGATTTCTTTCCTTCTACAAACACTAAGAATCTAACTCAAGTAGGGGTGTGATGAAATGGGTCCCTGCCTTTAGACTCATATATTGGTAATAAGAATCTATTGAGACACTCTGGTGGCCACATACCTTGAACAGAGTCCACTGGGATTTAGGGTGATGGAGGTAGATTTGAAACATAAGTCAGTGAGAATAGAGATGATGTAAACAGAAACTATGATTAACTTTCAATGTATGGCCAGTTCTAGATTAAAGCAGTTATACTCTGAATTCACTGGCTCAGCTAGGTGCTCAGAATGCACGAAGATAGGAAGACCCTGTTCTCTCATTGGGTGGTAAGCATCCAGCCCTACTGGACAGAGAGTTACTCTTGCTTCCTCCAGGGTGGGCTTGAGCCATTTCTCCACTTTTCTCTCTGGCTGTCCTATACACAGGAGAGACTTAATAAGGAGGGTTAATCATCCTGATGCCTTTTGCAACTGTTCTTTATGTACCTGTCAAGCAGTCCTGTGTTAATAATCCTATGTTAGTACGATTATTTCTCTGTGATAGGTTAGTTAGAAATTCAAAAGACATAAAGAATATTTATTTCCACAAAGCTAGGAAATGGCCTTTGGTAACTCCAATCTCAGACACAGATCTAGGGTTTTGTCCATGAGAGTGCAAAGATAAAGAAGGATCAAGGAGAGACAAAAGGGAAGAAAAAGAAAGAGACTAGAGACTGGAAGGTTTCTGACGCTTGGTTTTGTTTTTGAAGGTTGTTTGCTTTTTTGTTTATTTGTTTTCAATCTATTTCCAGGTGCAGACAGGCTTTGGAAGGCTGGGCTCTCACTTCTGGGGTTTCCAAACACATGATGTACTGCCTGACATTGTCACCATGGCTAAAGGAATTGGAAATGGCTTCCCCATGGCAGCAGTTGTGACCACTCCAGGTAGAATGTCCAGCATGCTCATGCTCCTGGGCTCCTTGCACCATGCAATGGTATAAAGCAGTGTGTGAAGGCTGGAGGCAGTGGTGGGGACCACATGATATATTGTCTAAGTAAATGAAAGAAAAATGTTGCCTGCCAGGCCATGGGGTAGAGTGAAGAGAGGAAGCCATTCTTAACTTGCTAAAGAGAAGACAACCTCTTCTCTCACTGTAATTAAAGTCATAATTCCACCATACAGAAGAGGGTTAGGAAAATGGGTTATAAAACAGAAACTCCCAAAAGAATCTTTTCTTGAAAGAGACTCTTCCATGGTCATTTGGTCTTCCCATGGCATTAACTGTACATTCAAGGTGCAGATTCCTCTGGCAGTGTCCCATCACCCATTCAACTAAAATGACATCTCGTTTACCCAGAACACTATATGGAAGTGATTTTTAACCTGTGAGTTTGATACCTTTAGGAAATGCATAGCAGATATCCTGCATATCAGATGTTTAAATTACCATTTATAACAGTATCAAAATTACAGTTATGAAGTAGTGAAAAAATACTTTTATGGTTGGGGGTCCCCACAGCACGAGGAACTGCATTAAACGGTCACAGCATTAGGAAGGCTGAGGACCACTGACCTGTGAAATAAAGGTTAAAATTTAATTTTCTATTGTAGTAAGCCTTTGATGGGTATTATTTCTTGTAAACCATTGATTGTTGAAGTTATTTTATTTATATTTTCCCAATATAAGCACTTTTCTGAGCCACTAAATACTTAAAATCTTTGTGATATCTGTTTTCATTGACTAAGCAAAGGTACAAAAAACCATAGCTATACATGGAAATGTAATAAAGGAATGCATTACATTGTATAATCATTACATTTCCTTAAAAGCAAAAATGTATGGCTGTAGAAAGTGAAATGTAATGAACTATCCTTGACAGAATCCAGAACTGTGCTGATAAATAGATCCTATGAGGTCATTTCTGCCATGCTTCATCTTGATCTCAAGAGTAGAAATAAAAGATGTGCTTAAGTGAAGAGCTTATATAAAGGCCTGCAGGTCAAGTTTTAAGGTGCTTTCTAATTCACATAATACATTGAAGATGGTACTGTCACCTTCTCATTAAGTAAGGAAGCTGTCTTCCTTATCCGCTGCAGTAGTCAGCTCAGACTGACAAAGCACTATTCCATGAACCAACGGCTGAAACAGAATTTTCTCTTCCTACCAATGAGGAGGCCATCAAGTTCAGAGAGCCAGCAGGGCTGAGTTCTGTCTGGGATTCTCTTCTGCCCTTGCAGATGCCCATCTTCTCATCACTTCTCCAAATGACATTCCCTATGTGTGCCCACTAAAGAGAGACGGAGAGCACTCTATAGTCTCTCATTGTGACAGACATTGCCCTGTGGGATACAGCCCCCACTTTTGTAGTCCATTTCATTTTGATGGGCCACTTAAAGACTCAGTCTCCAAACATAGTCATTCTTGGTCCTAGCATTTAAACATAGAGATTTTAAGGGGACACGAAGCAGTCCATCTCTGTTAGACGAGTGAAGAAGGAATGCAGGTAACCCCAAGGTAAGGATGAGATACACTGGGGAAGAATGTGACACTGAAACCACCTTTACTTTCCAACCTTAGAAATTGCCAAGTCTCTGGCTAAACGCTTACATCACTTCAGCACCTTTGGAGGAAGTCCCCTGGCCTGCGCCATTGGATCTGCTGTGCTTGAGGTCTGTCCTACTCCTCACACGAACTTCATTGACTGTACTCAGTAACTATTTCTTTTTGTTTGTTTGTGTTTTGGGGTTATTTTTAAGATTTATTTATTTTATGTATATGAGTACACTGTAGCTGCCTTTAGAAGAGGGTGCACGATCCCATTCCAGATGGTTGTGAGCCACCATGTGGTTGCTGGGAATTGAACTCAGGACCTCTGAAAGAGCAGCCAGTGCTCTTAACCACTGAACTATCTCTCTAGCCCCCCTAAATAACTATTTATAAGCCATACACTTTATCAGAACTCTATCATATTGCAATGGTGAAGTAGAAATTTAATCGGTAGTTCACCAATTTAAATTTTGTCTCCAGTTAATATTTTCTGTCCGCTCTTTTTTTCTTTTCTTTTCTTTTCTTTTTTTTTTCTTTTTGGTTTTTCGAGGCAGGGTTTCTCTGTATAGCCCTGGCTGTCCTGGAACTCACTCTGTAGACCAGGCTGGCCTTGAACTCAGAAATCTGTCTGTCTCTGCCCCCCAAGTGCTGGGATTAAAGGTGTGTGCCACCACTGCCTGGCTCTGTCCCCTCTTTTTAAAGGCTACTTTCGGTGCTTGAAGTTCTGCATGAGCAGTGATATATAATTAACCTCATATGCATGGGAAATGTAAGAATCGCCCTATGTAAGTGATCACACTGCATTTTTAGTTCTTCTTTTCTGGGTAGTGTTTGATATATCGGTTTAATGGCTATTCACCATTTCAGTTTTTGTCACATGCCATGGCTGTTTTCCTTTCTTCTGTTGTCATAAACAAAAGAACTATAAATAAACTAGGTTTTGGCAGATTGTATCTGGAAAATTCAGCTACTCTGAAAAACTATTCAACCTTATATTTTTTAGCTAATATTAACCAACCTTATAACAATTTTTATCGCTTGAGAATTTCATGCACGCATATAATGTGTTTTGATCAAATATACCCCTTTTTTCTCCATTTTAATTACTTCCCTGTAACTCCCCACCACTAATTCTTCCCCACTCCATGGGCTACTTTTCTAACTCACTGAGTCTATTTAGTGATGCCTATATACACATGGTTGTGGGGCATGCATTGGACCATGTGTAGTCTCTCAGGGCCCACTTTTCTGAAGAAAACCAGCTCTTCCTCCCCGAGCAGCCAGCAGTTGCCAATAGCTCCTCAAATAGGAGTGGGACTTGTCGAGCTTCTCCTCCATCCATTCTGGGATTTTCACTGGCTCTGTCATGCGCAGGTCCTGTGCATACAGTCTCAGCCAGTGTGAGTCTGTGTGTGCAATGGCACTGTCGTGCCAGCAGCTGCTGTTTCCTTGCAAACATATGCTCCTTCCAGTCTTATCGTCTTTTCCTCCCCTGTTCCACAATGATCCGTGAATCTTCAAGGGAAGGAATGTGATACAGATGTCCCATTTAGAACTGAGCACTCCATAGTCCCTTATTCTGGATGTGTGGACCAATTATGGGGGTTGATCGTCATTTACAACAGAAAAAGAAGCTTCTTTGATGAGGGTTAAGAGCTGTTCACAGTCCCTAAGGAAGAACCAATTACTATTATTGTGAAGAATCAACATGGTAATAAAGTGTCCCTCGTTATCTTTAGTAATCCATTATTATGTTGAAAAACAGGGTGTTTTGTAAAATGTCCTTATCAAAATGATAATGCCTTTAGCTTAAATCAGTACAGCATGTTTCCAAAGAACACCCAAAGAGTTTTGTACGGTTCAGTTTACAGGCAGGGAAACGTGGCTAGGGTCAGAGGTCAGAACAAATCATTCTACTGTTTACACCTTTGTTTCTTATTTAGAACTCTGAGTATGACTCACCTACTAAGAAATGTAAAAGTATTTTAGATATAAATAAAGAACTTAAAGCCACTATTGCTGATTAAATACTTATTTTAAAGTATAATTAGCTCAGGAAACATGAATGCGAGGGAAGATTTGTGACTTTATTTTTTGTTGTTGTTGATACTGCCAGTTTTTTTCCCCTTTTATTGAAAATAGATTTTTTTTTCCTCAGATAGTAACATTCTGGTTATGTTTTCCCCTCCTCCTACTCCCCCCAGTTTCTACCCCTTTCTGTCTGTCACTAGAAGCACAAAGGCTTCTAAGGGATAATAATAAAGTAAAATGTAATCAGATAAACAAAAGTTACCACATTGGAATAAGACAAAACAGAAGGAAAAGCGCCCATAGAAAGGCAGAGGAACAGATATTATATATTATAGACACAGAGACCCATTCATTTGCATTTGTAGAGTATATCTGTGGAGGGGGGGGGGATCAATTTTATCTCTGCAGTATTCTCTGATCCCTGAGAGGAGGATTTGGTAGAGACATCCTGTTTAGGCATCTCATTTTCTGCCTTTCAAGAATCATAGCTGTGGGCTGGAGATATGGCTCAGTGGTTAAGAGCACTGATTGCTCTTCCAGAGGTCTTGAATTCAGTTCCCAGGTACCACATGGTGGCTCACAACTATCTACAATGCAATCTGACACCCTCTTCTGATGTGTCTTAAGAGAGTGACAGTGTACTCACATACATAAAATAAATAAATAAATCTAAAACAAAAAGAATCATAGGTGCCTATGGCTTGTTGAGATGGTTCTCCAGGTAAAGGCATCTGCTGTGAAGTCTGTGCATCTTGCTTGGATCCCTAGTAACTGCACCATGTAGAGAGAACTGATGTCCAAAGCTAATTTCTGCCCTCCACATAGTTCCCAACACATGTACACAGAAAAACAAACAAACAAATAAAACAACACAAAAAAATTTTAATTTTTAAAAACTAATCACAGGTGTCCACTATAAGTGGGAATTGGATGAAAATCTTTTTATATACCAGGTTCCCTACCTGTGGATATACATGAGCCTCAGCTAAGGGGTGCAGGACCCCTATACTGAGTGTGAAAACCTATGTGTGGCCTAGGGAGGTCGCTGTCTCCCATGGGAAAGGCACCTGTGAGATTCCTGTATGCCAACACTCAGCAAATCCTGGAAAGAACGAACTTCCAACTTATAGAGTATATGTTCCTGACAGTTCTTAAATTCTTGCTTGCCTCTACAGGTGAGCAGGTTCAGGGAAACCCTTTTACCACGATCCTTTCATTCCTTACAGTAGATTTTTATTTTGTCCATGGTATGTCCACACCAGGCTGTGTTCTAGGTCCTGTTTGTCAAGTTAAGTTACTATAAAGAGGACAATGAGCATCTATCTCTCTGGGCTTCTCTGTCAAACCTCCAACATTTGCCTTGTAAGATTATTTAGGGCTGTCTCTCACAGGTGATCGAAGAAGAAAATCTCCAGAAAAACAGTCAAGAAGTTGGCACCTACTTGCTGCTGAAGTTTGCTAAGCTTCGGGATGAATTTGACATCGTTGGGGATGTCCGAGGCAAAGGCCTTATGGTGGGGATAGAGATGGTTCAAGACAAGGTAATGATCTGCTGTTGGTTGGGTGGATGCATGGGGTCAGTAGCAGATAATATAGAAAGCTAACAAAGTCTAGTATTTACAGCTTATTCAAACCACGAATAGTTGTTAGTTACTATACATAATACACTACTGAGGTCCACAGAAAAGATAGAAAGAACTGAGAGAAAACCAGCTGGGTATACTGAAAAGAGCTCTCATGAGCAGGATTGAGGATTATTCATCTACATCAAGGTAGCCAGACCTAGTGATGATGCTCCCTATCTGTGAAGGGTAACGGGGAGATTAGGGGCAGCCAAGGCACCTAAGACTTACTAAAGAAGATTGGCAAGTTCCCAAGACAGCTACCTAGGGATCATTTTAAAAATACACATCCTAAGCCTTTTCCAAATATTCTAATCTGTCCTACTATGGTAGGCCCAAATTTTTGTGGTTATGAAAGGCTCCCGGGGAATGCAGGCTTGAAATGAATAAACTAGAGGGAAATATTTTTGTTCATAGACTGGAAATGAAGTGACCCACAGAAAGGATGCAAGCT
The DNA here is from genome assembly GCA_019843965.1 of Rhynchomys soricoides. Taxonomy (NCBI): domain Eukaryota; kingdom Metazoa; phylum Chordata; class Mammalia; order Rodentia; family Muridae; genus Rhynchomys; species Rhynchomys soricoides. The sequence continues at coordinate 6,133,845 of JADRCH010000047.1, forward strand.
CCAGCCCAACATCACCAAAGTCATAATAGCATGCCTGAACCCCAAGTAAAGGACCAATCTTGAGTCCTAGAAATCTGACATGGCCTCTTGGCTACCGAGCCCTTGCTTTTCATGACCCTGAAGAGGTGGAGTTTTGGGGGAAAAGTAAATTCAACAAACATGGAAGACGTTTGGCTCCACACCAGCCCCATGGCCAGCCAATCTGTGGTCCTGGAAACGTTTAGCTGCATGTGCCCTTGTGCAACTTCTGAAACACTTTCTAGACTTTGGAATGGACTCTTTAGTTAGGCAGGGCACTGCAGAGTTGAAGAGGATTTCAACACAAAGCAGATCTCAAACTAGCCCCACCCCCAACCCCACTCCCACCCCTGCCCAGAGTAACCATTAGCAGAGCCAAGATCCACTTGCCACCTGCATGGAATTTCACTTTGTCTTTGGGGATTTTTAGATGAGGTAGAATAAAATCAAATAAGCAAATACTTTCAATGCTCACCCTCACCCCACCCCATCCCCAAACCCTCTGGTTCAGCAATGAACAGCTTTGTTTCATTAGGGAGACATTGATTGCTTGCGTTTTGTTGTGGTTTTCCTTGGGACTCCTGCCTTGGTAAACAATTCTTCTAACCGTTCAAAAACAAAAGAGAAATCATTCTTTTTTTTTTTTTTTTTTAAATGTGTTCACAGATAAGCCGCCAGCCTCTTCCTAAAACAGAAGTCAATCAAATCCATGAGGACTGCAAAGACATGGGGCTCCTAGTGGGTCGAGGTGGTAATTTTTCTCAGGTAAAAAAAAAAAAAAATGGCTGAAATGGCTGCCTGTGAGGTGGTGGGGTCTCCCCAATAGGGCACCTGGTTGTGTGCTTCCTCTGTACTATATTGATTGCATGTAGTAAAAAGAAACAGAAATGGACCAAAGATAGTGTATAGCCACTAGAGGGGGATGTGGTAAAGTGATTCCATTATCCATGGTTTTTTAGACAAAAGAGAAGCATAGAAAGGCCACACAAACTAACCAGACAATTCACAGCATGGGTGATAATAGAACCATGACACTCGAGTATTACATACATATTACATACATACATATTACATACATATGTATTGTGTTGTATATTAATTAGTTCTAACCCATGAGAAAACAATGATAGTCATTCTTCACTCAGCCCTGAAGTCTGACTTTGTGAACCTGGTGTTTCAGTGGTCATTAGAGCACACAGCAATCTAAGATCCACAGCTGCCCTGTATGATCCCAGAAAGAGCGATCAAGGACCATCCTTAAACAGGATGCAAAACTCAAGATCAGCCCCTCAGTGTCCTTCGCCCTCCCCTGGAATAATCCAAGACAGCTCACCCTATCCCTCTCTGGAAGTTATGCCCACTCTATCAGGAGCCTGGTCTGACCCTGTGCTACAAGAATAAGATGTTGTTGCTTCTGCTGCTGCTGCTGCTGCTGCTGCTGCTGCTGCTGCTGCTGCTGCTGCTGCT
>JADRCH010000047.1:6136000-6167844 GCA_019843965.1 Rhynchomys soricoides
GCAGACAACATCCCTAAGGAAACACTAGGAGGAAAGGTTGTCTGCTCATATCAAATTGTGTGGCTTAATTACTAAAATCATCAGTTACAAAGATCTGAAATAATTGTCTACTTGTTTAGCTTTTCCTTCAAATTCATATTAAGCAGCCAGCTACTATATGCCAGGAATCAATGCTACAGTGATAATTTTGTTTGGATCCCATTCTTTATTGAACTTATGGGAGAAACAAAACACACAACTGCAATACAACATATTAATCTCTTCTGTATAGATAAAATGTGATGCTGTGGAAGGAAAGAGAACAGATGCCTAGGCTGGTCATTCTGGCTAGCACAGCCTTAATTCACTATACAAATAGCCCAAGCTTGAGGAAACACTCAGTAGAGTGCAGAGTTGTCACACATTGGTGTGGCTGGAGCAACAGCTTGGGGTGATGGGTAAGGACAGGTAGATGTCCTACCACCATGTCAACCACTCTTCTTGATATGTCATTACATCCCCAGCATGCCAAAGTACTATTATCACCTTAACTTTATAGAGAAATAAAAAGAGGTATCTAGATGTTAAGTGAATTATCCAGGTCGTATAACTAGTGAGTGCATTTCTGAGTCTGTTCTCTGAGATGAGACAGGTGTTAGGGAGTCTGGCAAGGACTGAGGATACTGTGTGTGCTTCAGCAGTGGCTGTAGGGATAGAAGCTCCCTTCTGGTGATACTTTGGAAGTGACCTGCATAAGATTTGGGTCTAAACAACGAACAGGAGTCAAGGATGAAACCCTCATGTCTGCTTGGCTTAATGTGGGCATGAATGCATTCGTCTTTGAACTTCCTCCATTTAAGGCATTTTTGGACATGAGGTTTAGTATTTGAGTATGTGATTAAGTTGAAAAAGACTGGGGTAAAGATTATAATTTAGAGTCATCAGCATACAAATGATAAAATGAGAAAAACTGGGGAAGTCTATTGTCCCCGTGAAATGTTCAGTGAGGTGAGGACAGAAGCTTAAGGAAGAACTCCTTGGTCATCAGGGAAGTGGGGAAAGTGGAGACACGAAGGAGTCAATGGTGTACCAAGAGTTCAGAGAAGTATGGGATTACAGAAGCAGAAGACAAGATGATTGAGAAAGGTGGTGCCCAAATGTGAGGTATAACAGAGATAATCAGGAAGAATGTGGCCTGGGAAATTCCTAGTGGACCTCATGCAGATAAGTTTAGCATAGGTATCAGTGAGTTAATAGGACAAAAACCATGCTGAAGATGGTTGGGATGTGAATAGAGAATGATGGAGTGAAGACCCAAAGCCAGCAAGTATCAGCAAGTCTTATAAATAAGATTGAGTAAAAGCAGGAAGAAAGCATATGCACTATACCTGCAAGACACTGAGAGTCAACTCAGGATTTGCTTGGTGTATCTGAATCCGGATTATATAAGATTCAAGCATCTTACTGATAAAGCCAGATTGGAAGTTGAAGGGAGGTTAAAGATTTGAGAGAACATGGGGACATTTCCTGGAATGAAAGTGATGAGCCAGTGTCAAGAGCAGAGGTGAACCATTTAGAGCTGAAGAGTAAAGACATCATTCTCTGAGCCTTTGGGAAAGATAAAAGAATGTATGTTGGAACAAACTGGTTTAAAGAAAAACTATGTCGGGGAGGTTCAATTTTCTTCAAGGAAACAGGAACTGTGATTACTTATGAAATAGAATGGGAAGCATAGAAGATGGTTTAAAAAAAAAAACTTAGAAGAAAGCTCAAGGTTTAGGAGGAAGCCAAAGGGTGAGAGAGGAAGGGAATATTCTCAGGAGTCTGCAGTCGAAGGCCGTGACGATGTGGCAGTGCCACTCGGGTCTCCTGTGTGGTTTTCATATATTCCTCAGCCCCTGCATATAGGAACAAAGCCGTTCAGTGACTTTAATCAGCACGGAGACTTGGCCACACAAGTGAAGTAACTTGAGGCTGGAAATGTATGTAACATGATGGGTAAGAGAGAGGGCAGTTCAGTTAGCTTTGTTCACCAAGCTTCGAGGCAACAGAAGGGAGAGGAAGGACCAGAGTGATGGATCTGAAGAAAATAAAACAACGAGGGGCCTAAAACCCTTACAAAAATAATGGGCACAATGGGAAATAGCAATTGACTTTTTCAGGCATCAACCTTGAACATGAGTAGGTATAGAATAGTGAAGATGAAGGCAGTCATTAGGAAAGTTGATGTTTTGTGGTGGCAGAAACTGAGTGTGAGGGAGGTAGTTCTGAAGTAAGATATCAGCAATGTCGGAAAGACAACAGGTAAGCAGATGGCAAAAAACAGAGGCAGAGACTCACCCAAACAGTAGATGGAGGTCCAAGAGTCTTTTAGGAGAAAGAATGAGGGATTCAAATAGGATAGGGACTCCACAGGAAGACCCATAGAGTCAACTAACTTGAACCCTTGGGGAGTCCCAGAGACTGAACTACTAACCAGAGAGCGAGCGCCAGCTGGACCTAGATCCTCTGCACATAGGTAGGAGATGAGCACCTTGGTCTTCATGTGGATGCCCCAAACAACTGGTGCAAGAACTGTTCCTGAGCCTTGTTGCCTACCTGCCTGCCTGTGGAGCCCACACCCCTAAATGGACAGCCTTGTCTGCTTCAGTGGGAGAGGGTGTGTTTAGTCCTGCAGCAACTTGATGTGTGTGTGTGTGGGGGGGATGGGTGTGTGAGTTGGCACTCAGAGGGGCTTTCCCCTTCTAAAGGGAATAGGGGAGGACTTATGTGAGGGAGTACTCAGACAAAAGGAAGGGCTGATATTGGGTTGTAAAGTGAATGATTAAATAAATAAATATATTTAACTAAAAAAAAGAAAAAAGAAAAAATTCAAAGCAAGATGATATGAGGATTTGTGCAGAGAAGGTGAAAGATCCCAGGAGGGAGGAGGTAGAAGCCAACCTAGTGAGAGAAATGTCAGCCATATGGTGACAATAAGGTTTGGGATTCGGGCTTTAGCCCATTTCCTGGAAGTCACATTTGATTCTCTGATGATTCGAGCTCTGTTTTCCTCTGCCCCCTCAGACTTTCCGCATTGCGCCCCCGATGTGTGTCACGAAGCAGGAAGTAGATTTTGCATTTGAAGTATTTCGCACCGCCTTAACTCAACACATGGAGAGAAGAACTAAGTAAGAAGAGCCACAAGCCTCAAGAACTTCTCAACTATGTGCAGAGACGAATTTGAGGCATTTTGAAAAGCCACAGGGGTTAGATAAAAAAAAATGCAGCCCTCTATTAATAACTGTAAAAGACATGATGGATTACCTATCTACCAGCCATATTTGTCAACGGAGCCCTCATTCTCCTGAGAATTCCATCCTTCAGGGGAAGTATCTATCGCTGCCTCACAGAATAAGTCTTAGTTGGTGTAGATTAGTCGGGCTAATGTTATTTTCCATTGCATTAACTGGTTTGATAAGGAGCACACAATGTCTATGTCACCGATGAGTCCTGAAGGAAACCCTTTCCATGTCACAACCTCTGAGGAAACATTTCTTCAGGCCTCTTGTCACACTGGAAACTTGGCATCTCATGATGGGGTTTCTCAATTCAAACCAGGCGTCTGGAAGCCATGAAGATAAAGTCTAGTCACTATGCTGCATCTGGAAAGTGGTTGGAAGCCGAGTGGTTGGTAAAGTCAATGAATAACTGACCATGAATGAATCCTGGAACCACTTTATTTCAGGGATTCTTGATTTATGAAATAATAAATTTATGGTGCTGCTCACAACTTTTAATATTTTCCATTATTGAAGCCCAAGGCATCTTGGGAAACAATGCAGAAAATACCTTAGGCACACAGCTGTACCCCAAACCTTTAACTCCCTAAAAAATCTACTTTTTTCCTTTTGTAGTCAGCATCATCTTATCTTTGTCTGAACTTTGCCTTCTGTTATGGCAGATGCATACATGATTTCCAAAATCCTAGTCATTATTATGTACAGTCATAAATATTCTTTGATATAGGTTTACCTGACCTGTGTCTAAGAACTGGAAATATTCTTTAATTTGACATACTCACTGAAATGTATTTAACAGTAACCTTCATTTAATTATCATAAATGAGAAAATATACTACTTACAGAGAATCTATGAAAACAGCAAATAAGGCTGGGGATAGTCTGTAAAATGTTTGTCTCACAAATACAGTGACTTCTGCTGGCTCACCCACATATGGTAGAGGACACCTGTGTTCCACCACTAGATAGGCTGAGACAGGGGAATTCCTAGGACTCACTTTCCAGCCAACCTAGCCCAATCACCAAATCCCAGAACAGTGAGAGGGCTTGTCCCAAAAAACAAGGTGGCTAGCCCTAAGGAATGACACCTCTGCTTGACCTCCGGTCTCCTCACTCATGTCATAGACACCCACCCAAACTAATAACTTTAAAATCCTGTTCTCAGAAGATATAGTTTGCAAATGTGCACAGCCTAAGAATTTTTTTTGAAAATGTTAGAGTTTATGAAGCTTATTAAAAATAATACTGACAAACTGACAGAGACCTTCTCTGGAACAAAAGCCAAAAAGCAACCGAAGAGCTATCTTAATCATGTGATTGGCTATACATTTAAAACTGTGTCCCAGCTTGAAGCCGAGTCCCACTTGTATTGTCCTTCTGTGCTGTCTCTTTTAACACATCCTACATCTTGCTACCAGATTTATTTCCATCCGTCATTGGCTTAAGCATAGCATTCCTTGGTGCAAAGCCTCCCACCTTCTCCCCAATGTCCCTCAGACAAATCAAATTCCCTCATTGTGGAGCACCATGCTCGCCAGGATCCTAGAAGAGCAACTACCAGAAATGTTCAGTTTGGTACCATGGAAAGACCACTGGATTAAGAGAGCAAAGCATTTGTATTCTCTACTTAATTTGCTGTAAATGACCTTGAACAGATAGCCTTTCTTAGCCCCAGTTTCTTGATAGACATTGTTACCTCCTGGACTTGTCTTAGAAGTGGATTCTAAGAATCCTGCAAAAGAGACAGTCCTTCTTTTAAACGATGTCTTCCTTCTTTCCTTCATAACGACCATTTCTCCAGGAAGAGTTTCTGCGTTCTGTTTATTTCCTTGCCTCCCAGCCCCACCCAGCCACCAGGGTCTCAATCCTGCCGCGCATCACACAGGCTGGGTGGTGGTGGCGCATGCCTTTAATGTCAGCACTCGGGAGGCAGAGACTGGCATGTCTCTGTGAGGTCGAGGCCAGCTAGCCTGCCCTACAGGGAGAGTTCCAGGACAGCCAGGGCTACATGGAGAATCCCTGCGGGATCCCTGGGGTGGCAGATCACACATGATTTCCTTGTGACCAATTCTGTTTCCTTTGCAGCTTGTTTATCCTAAGCAACTTCTTGTTGTATATCTTTCTTGGCTTCTGAAATGTAGCTCTTCTGCCACAGATGATCTTTCAGTCTCTTTCCTAGAATGACATCAATTTGATGATTAAGTCCTGAGCTATCTAGTCTGCCATGTTGTGTTCTCTGCCTGTGAGCAACATATCCACCTCTGAAACATTAACCTGCTCTAATTATACCAATGATTTTTAAATCCCCAGGTTTTCTCTGAGCTCCAACTTGAAGATTACAGTTTTCTGGGTACATTTGCTTGGAAGCCACAAGAATATTATAAATTGTAAATCACTCTCTTCGGTTCAATCTTATAAACCTTTTATCTCAGGTTTATAATTTTGGTGTTTGGTTTTTTTCTCCAAGTTATCCTTTAGATCTTTGTTTAATTAAACTTCATCATACTTTCTCCATGATAACTTTTCCAACACAACCTATTTATATCAAAATTGCCTTAATTTGGGAGATCATATTTGCTAAACAACTTAATCTACCTCTTATCTGGTAGATCTGGTTATAGTGGGCTAGTGGTCTTTGCTCTTCCTGTGGGAGATGCCAGAGTCCATGCCTTTCATCATTCAGTGCTGTTGGGCATCACTGGTAGTATCTAAGATGAATTTCTGTGCAGCCAGAGAGATGAGCTGACGCCTCAAAGCCCTCTCCTATCCATTCTCCATATAGAAAGAAAAGACACTTATTCAACTCCTAGTCTGTGTGTTATATCTCTTGATGCTTTTGAGAGCTCCCTATTGTTCAAACTCTGCTACATGGCTTTCCACACACTTGGTACAAAGCCATTTTGTTGCTACATTTCCATCATCATTACTGTACCATTCACCTTGATTTGGCATCTGCATTCATGGGAATGTACTTCCTCTTTTCTTTTTTTTTCAATGGAAAATGTGGGGTCAGTGACTTCAGACAAGAAAGTAATGTTTCTTACTGTTCCTCAAAACCTTCCTGTTCCCAAAAGTACTTCTCCAAATGAAAAGAAAACAGCATTGAAAAGAAAATGTATGACAGCCATTTAGGTAGTTAGTGGAATATGAATATGTAATAAAACTCAATTTGAAGCCAAGAATAGTAATAAAAACCAAAGCCTGTTTTTTACTCAGGCTGTGGTCCCTAGGGATTTCAGAATAATATACAGTATACATGATTTTTCTCCCATTTTCTGGGAAGGGGAGCTAAGGGATCTAGTCACTGAAATGATAAAATCATCAAATAGTCTCCCACTTCCACTGACAAGGAGTCATCTTATATTAGCCTTTGGTTTGTTGTTTTATTTTGTTTTATGTTGTTTTGTTTTGTTAGAACACTTGGAACTAGATAATTTATAAAGAGGTTGATTTGGGTTCATGGTACTAGAGGCTGAAAACACAATGCCATGAAGTATATGTGATGAAGACTTCAAATCATAGTAGAGCAAAGAGACAAGTGGTATGTGCAGAAGGAAAATAGGGATGAAGCAAACCTGCCCTATCACAGTGGGCAGTAATTAATTATCCCAGCCTGGCAAGAAAATGGACGTACAAGAGAAAAGAAGTTATCTCTCTCCATGGGTCTCACCCTCGTGACCCAACATCTGTCACTTGGCCTCCCAACACTGCCACACTGAAGATGAAGCATGCAAATCCTGACAAAAAGCCAACAATACAATTTCAGAGGGCAAGTTGATGCTGGGCTCCATCTCTGCACTTTACAAGGTACATGGCTCTACCCAACTCCCAGATGACCAGGAGAAACTGTAACTCTCGAAAACAGATGAAGATGAACACGCATCATAGACCTGAAGGCAGGAAGGGCGAGACTTGGCTCATTGAGACACCAGATAGCCTCTTCCTGGCTTCTAAACAGGAAGGCATCCTTCTTTGTTCCATTTGGAGTCGTGGGCAGGTGCTTAACACCACCATCTTTCTCCCTTCCATTTTCTGCTCTACCCACAGGAGGTGGGCTATAAGCCAGCTTGCATAAGACAAGGAGCCTACATTCTTGCCAACTTTTTTTTCCCTTTCCTATTAAAACAGCCTCAAGTGAAGACAAGGAATACTTAGCTCAAGTAAATGTCTTTCCACACCTGACCCATATTGATAGTTAATCATGTAATTAATTATGTGGTTAATATGATAGTTAATCATGTAATTAATATGTGGTTAATCATGTAACTAGAATACAATGGCAAAATGTTAGCAACTGTTTTAAAATATTTTGAATACCAATCCACTCAAAAAGGAGTAAGTTTTTGTTTTTTTTTTTAAATCACACCAAGCTTGGGTTATAAAATTAATGATCAGAATTATTGTCAAACAACACTACAGACAAGTGACAGAAAAATAAACTAATAATAAATAATAAACACTTTTGTTTGAATCTTTAAAATTCCATTCATCTCTGAGTGTAGCAGTTAACTTTCTAGAACCTTTGTCTCTGGCTGTTCTTAAGGGATTGTTTCCAGAGCCCTCTGCAAATACCAAACACAAGGGTGCTTACTCTACTACATATAAAGCAAGCAAAAGTAATAAAACAAATAACAAGTAGCAGATAACTAGAAGCAGAAAACAAGATATACGTAAGCATGTAGCATCCAGGAAATGTGAATGAATAGCCTGATTCAAAGAGCAGACAGAAGCAGAGTATCAGAGCATGAGCTTGCAGTGATCAAAACTGACTGGGGAAGGTGGGCCAGACAGCTGAAGTTGATGACTGAGCTTCTCTACATGGATGAGTTTCCATAGGATAAAGAATAATAACCTGTGTTGGAAATAACTTACCTTTTAGCTGTTCTTATGGACACAGTGTTTTTGACACTCTTAGTTGCTGGCTTTTTTTTTCCCCCTCTTGCCATTACAGAGCCAAAGGCCAGCCTGACCCAGAGCAGGACATTTACAGAGGATGTTTGTTAGACATGTTTCAGTCTTCGACAAAAGAGGGCCTTCTTGCTGCCAGAGTCTGCTTTTGATGAACTTAAGCAACATATGACAACTTCACTGGTATATGATGATGCTTAAATCTTTTATCTAAACAGGCACACATAGAATCTGCATAGGACTTTCAAACATACACCTTAAATCACAATTAGATTATTCATAATACAGTACAAGTTTTAGTATTGCTTATGGAATAAACACACACCAAAAAAAAAAAAAAAAACACACAGTCTGTACATGTCTGTGATGGCTATTCTTAGTTGTCAGAATCTGGAATTAACTAAAACCCAAAACTGGCTGGGCACACCTGTAAGGTGCTCCCTTACAGTTGGATCTTTTCTAATCTGGATCTTTGAGGTGGAAAGACACACCTTTAATCCAAGTCTTTTGAGGTGAGAAGACCCATCTGTAATCAGGGGCACCCCTTCTGCTGGAAGCCTATGGAAAGACCATAGATTCTTTTTGCTTCTTTGTTCCTGACCTCACTAACATTTCTCTTCTGGAATTAGAACCTACTTCTTCAGGATTCCAGCATAACCTGAGAGAGCTGAGACTTATGGACTGAACAACTAACTACTGGTTTCTTGACCATTGATTAGCAGGCATTGGGTTAGCTGGACCACTGCCTGTAAGTCATTTTAATAAATCCCCATTAGATAGATAGATAGATAGATAGATAGATAGATAGATAGATAGATAGATATTAGATAGGAAGCAGAGTCAGTCTATAAGTCCTTCTACTTTAGAGAACATTGACTAATTTCAGGTACAATTTTTTTGGATACTTTTTGGTCTACAGTTGGCTGAATCCTTGAATGAAAACCCCAGGACCCAGAAAGCCAACTATAATTCATATTAATCTTAGAAGACATCTGTGAACTTTAAGAGGCTTCAGTTCCTCAGACATCCTGAAATAACACTCAGATCTCACCCTTTCTGCAAAGAGCAACAAAAGATAACAGAAAGCATTGGCCTTTTCATCATCAACATGTTACCAGAGAAGCTTCACAAGCATCACTTGCAAGCAGCATTGAATGACTGCTGGGTCCTGCACAAGACTCTTGGATATTTAAAGTGAAGGCTCAATCAGTCAACATGGCACCTCTTGTCCCATTAAAGATGGCGGTAGCTAACAATGAGGGGTGGGAAATGAAATTTACAAAAGTTAAGATGGATGGGACTTGGGGTGGGAAATGAAATTTACAAAAGTTCAGATGGATGGGACTTGTACCAAGATCTAGCAGCTGTTTTGTCCTGCTAGCAGTCGCCTCCATCTCATGCCATAATTTGGTCTTTCATACTGGATGACTTAACAGTGTGCAAAACCCTGCCCCCAAGGGAAGCAGAAATTCCTAAAGAAACCAGAAAAGGGGGGCTTCTTTTTTTTCATCATCTCATAGATTAAAGTTCTGAAATACAGACATGTTCAAGGAGTTTAATGTGCTTCCATGAGATGTGAGTTGAAACCTTGAGACTTCAGCAGACAGGGACTCTGCCCTGTAGAAAAACAAGTAACAATATGATTGTCTCTGACATCAAGTTGCTAGGGGAAACACGAGACTATTACTTCTACCTTAAGTCTCGTCTCCAGAGGACTAGAGTTCAACAATGAGGAGGAGGATGTTTGTCTTATACAACTTGAAAACAAATGATAGTAGGATTTTAACAAAGGAAAAGCCCACTGAATTAAGCTGAGGGGAGTCAAAGAAACAAAGGAGTAACGATTATAGTTCATTTGGGTTTAGTAAGGATAAAAGAGATTGTTCTAGACTGAGTTGGTGGCAGAAGCAGAGTGTTGGGTAGCTCTAAATGAACTGGGAAAATGATTCAGGATGGAGAACAACCATAACATCGATCTCAGAACACAATGTACTTAAAAACAGGGTGGGGCACTGCAGACAGCCAAGACTGAAAACACAATTTAATTGGATAGACACAGACATAGGAGCTATACAAGTCCTCCATGTGACTTGCTTTGAGCAATTCAACATCTCTTAGCAGTAGCTTTCTCATGTCCAAACAGGAGGTCACTATAACTCCAGGAAAGCTTGGGAGAAGTTGACTGAGGAAATATGTGGATGAATGGTGCTCAGTAGTAACTCTCTCCACAGGGTTTGCTGCCTCCTGTGTTTCTCTGGGTTTATTTTTTCAGTCCTAATATTTATCTCTCAGCACTCGGAGTGACCCTACAACTGAGGGTATTGCAACTCTCAAGCCCAGAGTCCCTGCCTCTTGACAGGACTTCCCTGGTAAGCCCTTGGCTCACAGCTCTCTGAGGTGCTTGCTTGTATATTCTTCTCTTCTCCTTAACCAGACTCTACGTTATTGGCAGGGTATACATCTTAGCCTCAAGTATTTAGTGCATGGGTACACACTATAAAACAAAACCTATCCCCCAAAGGTGCTATTTCTATTTTACCTATAGGTATCCAAGGAAACAATGGACCCCTCTGAAATAAAAAATGACCTGTGTGATAAAGTATATATACATATATATATATTAAAAGCTAAGATATGTATATGAGAGAGGACATACAATATTTATATTTCTGATTCTGGGCTACTTCACTTAGCACAGTAATGTCCGTATCCCTTTCACTGAGACTGAATAAAATTCTATTATGTAAATGTACCATATTTTCGTTGTATAGGGACCTAGCTCCAGCCCCTGCGTGCTCTTTGGTTGGTGGTTCATTCTCTGTGTCCATGGGGGCTCATCATATGCTAGTTCTATTTTGAATTTCTGAGAAGTCTCCACCTTGACTTCCAGGGTCACACCAATCTACACTCACACAAATAAAGGTATCTTTTGACCCACATCCTCATCAACATTTGCTGTCGTTCTTTTTCTGACTGGGTTGGAATGCAATCTCAAAGTTCTGTTGATAAGCATTGCCCTGGTGACTACAGATTTTGAACACTTCATAAATATTTACCACCCGTTTCTGTGTCTTGAGACCCGTATGTTTAGTTGATTGGCTTACTCACTCACTAGGAAATTTGTTTTTATAATGTGCAGGTCTCCCAGTCTTTATTCTACACATTAGCCCCTAGTCTAAAGTCTAGCTATCAAAGACTTTTTCCCATTAATTCAGAAGGGCTAAGAAACATAACCCCACTCCGTGCTACTTTATCAACTCTGTGGCATTTGAGACTGTTGGTCACAGGTTTCTAGAAATTCTCTTTCCTCTATTTATGCCTTCCTTTTTCATGATTTTTTTTTTTTGAAACAGGATCTCATGCTGTAGCCCAGGTTAGCCTAGACCTCACCATATATCCCAGGCTAGCCTCAAGTTTTTGAATGTTCTCCTTCCTCAGCCTCTCCTATGCTGGGATTCCTGGTGTGCCCCACCACACAAAGCCTGTACCTTCCATTCAAAACCATTATTGCAGTAGCCAGAAACTAGAAACAACCTAGATGTCCCTCAACAGAAAGAATGGATAAAGAAAACATGGCACGTTTATACAATGGGGTATTACTCAGCTATTAAAAACAAAAAACAAACAAACAAAAAAGACATCATGAATTTTACAGGCAAACGGATGAAATTAGAAACAAAACTCATCCTGAGTAAGGTACCCCAGACTTAGAAAGACAAATATGGTATATTCTCACTTATGGTATATGTGGATATTAGCTGTTAAGTCAATGTTAACCAAGTCTTTAAGATCACAGAGGGTAAGCATACAGTAAGGGACCAGAGGGTACAGATAGATCTTCGTAGGAAATGGGAATAGAATAGATAATGATTCATGCATAGGGGGCTGGAATGGCAGGATAAAGTGAGGAGGGAGACAAGAAAGGGAGTTGGGGGAGACAGGGAGAAATAGCTAAAAGTAAAGGGCATTTGAGGAATGTTCTAGAAACCCGATCCAGTAGAAACCTCATAAAATATACACAAATATGAAGCAACCTAAATGAAATTGCCAAATAATAAGGAATAAAGAGCCCCAACTGGCCATCACTTGTCACCAAATAAAGCTTCTGGTATGGGTATTGGGTTACACCTAATTGAGTTGTTAGCCAAAGGAGTCCTATGGGAATCCTGAACAACACAGGTTGTTGCAAAGACAATAGGTTGATCTCCCCAAACTGATAACAAGGTCCCATTGCTAAAGACAACATCTACACAACTCATTGAACATGTGGACATTGAGCTGGTACCTACATAGAGCCTTCTCCCATAGGTTCTAGAATTTTTGGTACAGGAAAGTACTCTGCATGCTACCAAAAGAGAAATTTAAACACTGGTCAGCCACAGTCCTAGGGCACCAGTTACTCAGCCTGTTGGTTGTGAAGGTCACATACCAGATATTTACATTAGGATTTGTAACAGTAGCAAAATCACAGTCATAAAGGAGCAATGAAACAATTTTATGGTTGGGGGTCACCACACCATGAGGAACGGTATGAAAGGGTCACAGCATTAGGAAGACTGAAAACCACTGTCCTAGGGCCACGGTGGTACAAAGCTTTGGGTGCAACCAACCACTATCTGATTTGACTCAAGGCCCACTCCACAAGATGAAACCATAGCCAACCTTGCTTGTGTGACCAAGAACCACATACTAGATAGCCAAGAAACCTAGAGTAAAGCCAAATACTACCGTTAAAACAAACCAACCAACAAAATGCAGTGATAAAATTACTCCAAATGATATTCTGCCATACTCATAGATAGTGTCCTGTTCAGTCATCATCAAAGAGGCTTCCTTCCTCCTGCAGCATGTGGGACTGAGTATAGAAACCCACACCCAGATACTGCACAGGGAGTGAGAGACCTCCATCCTCCCTCCTGTCAGTGCTCAGGGAACCCTGAACAAGAAGAGGCAGAAATAGTGTAAGAGCCAGAAAAGACAGAGGACACTAAGAGAACAAGACTCTCTAAATCAACATGAGCAAAGCTCATATGAGCATGCAGATACCGAGGCAGCATGCAAGGGCCTGCATTGGGTCTGCACCAAGTCTTCTGCATATGTATTATGGCTTCCACCTTAGTTATCATTCTTACAGGACTCCTGAGCATGTGAACAAGTGGGTCTCTGATGCTTGTTCCTTCCCTTGGGTTCTTTTCCTTCTGTTGGCTTGCCATGTCCAACGTTGATGTCTTAGCTTTTATTTTATCTTATTATAGTTTACTTTATTGTATTTTGTTATCTCTTAGACGCCTGCTCTTTTCTAATGAGAGACAGGAAGGGAGTGGATGGGGGGGAGGGAGGGGTTGGGAGGAACTGGGAGGAGTGGAGGAAGGGAAAACTGTAGACAGGATATATTGTGTGAGAAAAGAATCAATGAAGAGGAAATTGTTACTGCACGCTCTTCCTGGTTTTTGTTTGTTTGCTTGGTTGTTTTTTTCCCCCCTACCTCTCAAGTCCTTTTCAGCCTCGACTGTTGGGGTTTTTTTTTGCTTCATTTACTTCTTATTGCTGGTGTACACAGGGACTTTCCCTTTACCTGTTCTTTAACCAGATGATTTCATCCATTATCCAGGGCAGCTTTCCATCCAGATTCTGAGAATGCTGAGCACATCTCCAGGGCAACCTCATCTTGAGCTCATGGTTTTATATTGTCAACAGTCATCTATCTGCTTGAGCACTTTCCACTGTTTGGTGCATCCTCTGCCACCTCTCCTGAAGGACACATTCAGTGCTGGTTGAGAAAGACATTATTAACTGATCCACTGCCTTCTTGCTACATGTGTGCCTGTGGTTGCCAGTCTCAGCCGCACTTCTGGTTCTAAATCCCTGTCTTGCCATCTCTCGGACTGCCCTGTTTACCTGCGGATCATAGATCAACAGCTTTGGCAAACTCTCCCAGACATCTTGTCTGTGGTGGCTGGTTAAGAAGTTCACAGCTAGCCCTTGGTACAGGAAGTTCTTTACTCACAGCCCTATTTGTCCCTTTCCTTGTCACATTGTCCAGACTGACAGTCAGCAGTCCATTAGCCATGCAAGAGCTAAACACTAGCTGATTCCTTCCTTAACTCTCCCTCTGTTTCAGGGAAAACCCAACTGGCAGCATCACTGATTGCTACTTAAAGTAAATTTTTAAAAAGAATGGAGGCCAGAGAATAGTGGGAATTAGGGCAGAAATAAAACATATTTTGAGATTTCTCGTTTCTTTGTAAGATGGCCTGGGGAGGAATAGCAAATATAAGTTAATCACAGTAGGGATGTTGTTAGGCATCTTGGTCCGACCTGTGGAGTTCTCCATCTACCACCGTGAGGCACCCCACCCATGAGTACCTAGCAAGGAAAGCCAGAACAATGCTTCGTGGGTGTTCAGAGCCAGTCACGAAGCAAGGTAACAAGGATGCTACCCTTGTCAGCATCCTTGAGTCAACTCCTAGATCCAAATCAACACTCCACCATCCACCTCACTCTCAGCAGGCCAGTAACATTACCTTCCTCTGCCCTCTGCCCCACTCTCACATTTCTCCCAATGGACTCTTAACACCCAGAATCAGTTCCCCTGGGCAGGTCTTAGAAGAAAAAAGCAGGCTGAGTCATCATTTCATCTTTTTAGTGCAGTAAGTAAAGAAAGAAAAGAACACAGTTCTCTGTATTAAAATGTGAAGATCCAGATCTTTCCCTCTTGAAAATTATCTTCCAGGAGTGTATGCTGTCTGGATGCACAATTATTTTTTCAAAGTGTATTTTGAAAGGAACCCCAGTTGGCAGACTCTGATTTTGAAACCTGCTGTAAAGTCTGCAGTGAGCTAAATGGTATAATGTGGGAATAGGAAGAGAGGGAGGGAGGGAGGGAGAAAGGGAGGGAGGAAGGAAGGACACAGATAAGAGAAATTATGTGAATCAGATTTTTAATAATGGCTATTTCCAGCATATATTAAAAAGGCTTCTCAACTCGACAACAACAATACAAAGCAACCTTTGAAATAATGGAAAAAGGAAGCTGGCCAGTGGTGGCGCAAGCCTTTAATCCCAGTTCTCGGGAGGTGGGGGCAGGTGAATCTCTGAGTTCAAGACCACTCTGGTCTACAGAGCAAGTTCCAGAACAGCCAGGGCTACACAGAGAAACCTTCTCTCAAAACAACAACAGTAGTAATGGGAGAGGGAGATGAGGTAATTATATCATAATCTCAAAAAATAATAGCGATAATAAACAGTGATCAACAGAAGTATGCATGTGGCTAATGAGCATGGGGAAACAATCTCAACACTGCTTAACCTTAGAGAAATGAAAATCAAAATAATACCATGGGTAGGGAGATGATTCAATGGATAATGCACATGCCATAGAAGTGCACATGTGCAGTCTCACACGCACACACACACACTTATAAGAATAAGCAAAACAATAATCATGACCTCATACCCATTAAAATTGCTATTACTTGTTTTTTTTTTTAAGCAGAAAATAACCGTTGCTAAATAAAACTCAGAGAAGTCAGAGAGCTTGCATATGTCTAATAATAATATTTTTGCTGTGGAAAATAATATTGGGCTTTCTCAGAGAGCTAAATGTGGAGTTTGCTGTTTGGTCCAACAACTCCACTTCTGAACATATGTCCAGAAGAATTAGAAGCTGGACTCAGCCGTTTACACACTTGTATTCCCAAAACTACAATCCGCAGTAACTAAAAGTTTGACCAATGCAAATTTTCATCAATAGACAAATTGTTAAATAAAATGTGGCATGTAAAAATAGTGAATATATTATTATTAAATATATATCTAATATATTGGATATATTATTGTATATTATTCAGTTGTTTTTTTTTTTAAGGAGGAAATTCCGATACAAGATATAACATAGACAGGGCTGGAGAGATGGCTGACTGCTCTTCTGAAGGTCATGAGTTCAAATCCCAGCAACCACATGAAGGTTCACAACCATCTGGAATGAGATCTGATGCCCTCTTCTGGGGTGTCTGAAGACAGCTAAGGTGAGCGAGTGGGGTTGGAGCAAGTGGGGCGGGAGCAAGCGGGGCCCAAGCAAGAAGAAAAAGTGTCTGAAGACAGCTACAGTGTACTTACACATAATAAATAAATAAATCTTTTTTAAAAAAAAAAAAAGATATAATATAGACAAGTCTTAGCAAAAATTCTAAGTGAATCCAGCATATAGTTCCCCTTACAAGAGGTTGCTGGAATAGTCACATACATAGAGGCAGAAGGTATAAATGTTAGTGTCATGGGCTGAGGGGCACAGAAAGTCACAATTTAATGAGTCATTTCTGCTTCAAATGGTGAAAATTTTGTAAAGTTGATAGTAGTGATCGATAATTGTATAGCATCACGAACATAGTACCACTGTACTCGATGCCTTAAAAAAAAAAAGACTAACATGGAAAATTTTGTATCAGTTTTTAAAAGCTTCTAAAGAATATATTCCCATACAAAGAACATGTGTTTCGGGGAGGGGGGCACTGCTACAGATGTTAAAATGAGCAGAATGAGAAATTTAGTTGCTTTAAATAAAATGAGTTCTACTTTGTATCTAAGTTCAATTTTTTTTTCCAGTGTCACAGGGAACATCATCTATCTCCTTAATTTGTAGTGTTGTTTTCATTTTTAAGTAGATGCATGGTCCTAGATCTTTCTTGGAAAAACAAAAAAGGTATTAGTGCGTATAGAAATGTGTGTAAATCCCAATGAGAATATCAGGTTTGTAATCGCTATTCAGTAAGCCAGTAGAGGCGCCTTTTGCTGGTGTAAGCTCTCATCTGTAAAACAATCAAGTTGAGCTAGATAGATAAGCAAAGGTCTATATCCACTCTAATATTCTACTCTTGGCAGTAAGTGGCCCTCAGTATTTCCTGAATGCCCTTGAAGTGCCTGAGTTACCAATGTGTCTTACCCACTGACTGCAGACTTGCTGAGTACCAAAGCTCAAGCAAGGATGTAAGGATGCCATGATGTTGATGTTGACATGGGAAATGTAAAAGTGGTCCTTCCAAGTCTGACAATTAGGGAAGATTCTGTTTTTCTGTCTCTGTCTCTCTCTGTGTGTCTCTCTCTGTCTCTGTCTGTCTGTCTGCCTGTCTGTCGGTCTGTCACCCTCCCTCCTTCTCTCCCTCCTTGAAGTCGGCAGTTAGCATGTTTACTGCTTTTTGGATGCCCCATCACACCAAACAGGGTGTTCACAGAGCAAGGATCAAGAAATAGATAAAGTCTAATCATGACTGTCAACGTTCTACCAGACAGTCTTCTTTTAGTTAACATTGTTTTCATCCTGTGAGGAAGTGCTTATGGCACTAAAAGTAAATTATTGGGACGAAAGGATATGTTTACTCCATGAGGCGACCATGTATTTCTAAATGATGCTTAAGGCTTTAAGCAGTGTGTGGTGATGTGCACACCTGTGATCCAGCACTCGGAAAGGCGAAGGTACAAGGATCTGAAGCTCAATCTCATCCTAGATGAACATAGGTTACATAAGACCCCGACTAAGAAGAAACAGGGAAAATACATTCTCCATTAATTTGTCATGATTAAAAATCAACAACATCCAGGGCTGCAGAGAAGGTTTTATAGTAAGTGTGTTGGAGGACCCAAGATTAGTTCCCACACAAAAAGTCCAGCATGGCCATGCATGTGTCTATAGACTTCGATCCATGGGGTGTAGAGAGAAAAGGATTGCTGGGCTTTATTGACTAGCAGGTTAGATCCAGGCTTAATGAGAGAGCCTGTCTGGAAAGAACAAGATAAAGAGCAGGATACCTGATATCCTCCTCTACACTGACCAAGTGAGAACACATGCATATGTTAGCCACACACACATGTGCACATACACCACACTCACCACACACACACCATGTTACCTGCGCACATGTGCATATAACATACACATACAAACACACATACACACACACACACACACACACACACACCATGTCAGTCAGTTTCTAAAATTTCAAAATAGACTCATAAAAGTATATACAATGTTATCTTGTAAATGTATATACAATGTTATCTTTAGGGGCATTCTCAAAAGTTGATCATTTCAGGAGGGTGAATTCATTTTTCTCTGATACTTTACTGTATTAATGCTGATAAATTGATACAGAGAATTAAGGTGAAGAATTAAACTTGAGGTTAATTAAATTTTAAAGAAGATGAGACTTAGATCTAACAATCTCAACTTTCTATCTAAAAATAAGTAAGAGAGTCACGCAGAGATTCTGAAGACACTATTTCCCACTTGTCCCTTGGTCCCCATTGCTGAGGGATTTCTGGGGCAGGTTTCTTAGGGCTAACCCTGGGGTGTGGGTCTCTGGGTCACTGGATTTAGGCAGGATGTGGCAAGAGTGAGTGGCTCTAGTGTGGGCAGGGTTCATTTACTTTACTCAGTCCCCTACAGAAGGGTTCTCAAGGTCTTGCCATGAGGGTCCATGTGAATAGTGTTTTGTTCGTTTTTTCATTTTTAAAATTCAAGTTTTTAATCAGTATAAACTCACCCTGAAAAGGATATGTTCTGCACAATTTGAGAAATATGTAAATACATGTGACTATGCCCAAATCACAGTGATGCCCAGTCCCCGCAGTGCTCATGACTGATTTGTAATGGACCTCTCCCAGGCCCAGGGCCTCCAAGCACTGGTCATCTTGGGTCATGGTAGCTTTACTTGGTCCTGATGCGCTGCCTCTTCCACTGTCAGCGCTCTGGGCAACCAGGTTGTGTTACAATGTATCATCTTGGTTTATCTTCTCATCCTACTATAACCAGCTTCTGCTTGGCCACTTCCTTTCAGTTCTCAGTCCCCAGACACATCCAGGAACCTTTGACTTGCCCAATCCAGCGAGTACATGTCAGTGTCAGTCCACTGATTTCTCTACAGCCCTTACCACAATTTATTTCATCATTTTGTTTTTTGAAATCCCCCTGCTCCGGCTTCTGTGCTCCTAATGTTTCCTGTTTTCCAGCTCTTCTCTCTCTGTCGTGTGTCCCTTCTGCTTCATCACTGAATCTCAGGATTAGCCACCGTAGCAGACGCTGTTGGTTGCCTACCTCTATCACTTACCCAAGAAAACAACCTAGCCCAAGGAAAGGTTTTTCTTTGCTGACTGTTTCAGAGGGACTGGTTCATGGTGGCTGGGTACCATGTACTTGGACAAAACATCATGGCTGTGAGGACATGTGGCAGAGGAGGCTCTTTTGCTCATGGAGGACAGAAATCAGGGTGAGGAGGAGAGGAGGGACCAGACACCACCTTCAAGGTACACTCCACAGTGATCTACTTCTTCTCTTTTAGAACTTCCCAAGATAGCACCAGCAGCTCAGAGCCCAGCATTCAACAGGAATGTGGACGTTTTATATCCAAACCATGGCACTGGCCAGCAGCCTTATGCCCTTGATGCTTTCATGCCCACTCAGTGCAGGAGGAGGGTCCCACTCCCACTGTTGTAAGGAGATATGACATTATCCACAGCATCGGGGTGAATTCATGGCCACCTCGGTAGTCTCATAAATCCCTGGCCACCAAGATAAAATGGAAGAAATGCTGGGGGTGGAGTGGGAAGCTTCTAGAAAGATTCCCACCTACCTTCTTGTGAAGTTCCTGTTTTTAAAAAGAAGAGAGAAATGACTAAGGTGCTATGCTATAATAAGACACATATATTCTTCATCCTTAGCTGCTGGTATCGAATTTAATTTCTTCCTAAGTGACAGGATGCTAAGGAGCCTCTTGTGCTCCAACATTTGTTCTTGTTCCCCAGTTCCAGACACCCCAATTTCCTGAGGTTACTTGGGTGATAAGCATATCTTTGTGCTCATGAAGCAATTATTGGTAGGCTTGCGTGTTTTTCAAAAAAACCTGGCTTCCATTGTCTGGAAAAAGGAGAAAAGCTGAAAACAGAATTAGTGATCTTACTTAAAGCCATTGTGAAAGTTCCCAAATGACAGGATAGCAGAGCTTCTGTGTTGCCCCAAAAATTACTTACTGGGCTGGCAAGCCTTCTGGACTTCATCTTACATGCCGCTTCATCTGGTTGTCCATGCATGCCCTTAGAGTATCCTTTAAAAATAAACAAATACCAGGCTGAAGAGATGATTCAGTGATTAAGAGGACTGGCTGATCTTCCAGAGGTCCTGAGTTCAATTCCAAGCAACCACATTGTGGCTCACAACCATCTGTAATGAGATCTGATGCCCTCTTCTGGCATGCAGGTGTGCATGCAGCTAGAGCACTTACATAAATTAAATAAATAAATCTTTTTTAAAAAATATACAAATACAGTGTCAGCCTACCAGAACACCTATGAGTCATCCCAGACACTTCTACTTCTGCATTACTTTTTATCTGTGATAGACAACACTTATGATACAGGGGATTTTGTTAATTAAGAATTCAATGACATTATCTAGCTCAGTGGTTCATGAATGTAACCCCAGCATTCAGGAGGAGAAAGTAAAAATTCTCTTACTTAGAAATAAGCTCAGCCTTACCATTAACTGAGGGTCTATGGACACTTGGTGGCTTCTAGACAGTGAGTCAGTTCTTTTTACAGATATGGCTCCTGGTATGTCAACCACAGTCCAGTAGATGGCTGCACACCTAGGAATACAAGGGCAGCACAAACTGGAGTCAAGGGGTGTGTGTGCGCATGCGTGTGTGCGTGCGTGCGTGTGTGTGTGTGTGTGTGTGTGTGTGTGTGTGCGTGTGCGTGCGTGCTGCATGTGCGTGCGTGCGTGTGTGCGTGTGTGTGCGCGTGTCCGTGCTGCATGTGCGTGCGTGTGCGCATGCGTGTGTGTGCGCGTGCATGCATGTGCGTGTGTGTGCGTGTGTGTGTGTGTGTGTGTGTGTGTGTGTATTTGTTAAGGTGTGGAGTTCAGTGAGGACTAAGGAGGTAAGAGTGGTCTAGAAGAGGTTATGGAGAGGAATGGGGATAAATGTGATCAAAATACACTGTACGAAATCCTAAAAGATTTAATTTTTTTTTAAACAAGCAAGTCTGGACTTTATATGGAGCAATTATATGGAGCAATATGTTCCTGAGTAACCTGAGTTACAGTTTAATGTCCTGTCTTTTTTTTTAATTATTTGTTTGTTTTTTTAATTTTATATATGAGTGCTCTATCTGCTTGTACACTTACATGCCAGAAGAGGGCTTCAGATCCCTTTATAGATGATCATGAGCCACCACGTGGTTGTTGGGAATTGAACTCATGATCTCTGGAAGAGAAGCCAGTTCTCTTAACCACTGAGCTATCTCACCAGCCCCTTAATGTCTTGTCTTTAAAACAAACAAACAAACAAACAAAAAGGTAAAAAGAAAAGCCAGTTTGTTGTGTAATCAAAGGCATATTAAACTAAATAAATCTTCATCCTTATTGCAGGAAACCTCATTCAGATGTTTCCCACCACAACATATAACAGATATCACACATGTTAGACTTTGACACGGGCAATCCAGATTCTCCTTCTAGAAAGTACTTCATGTTCCAGTGGTCAGAGGTGTGATCAGCAGACATTTCCAGCTATCAATTCTTGTATAAAAACTGCCTCAAGTACAGAGCAGCCTGTTTCTAGCTAACACCATTCCCAACATGATCCAGTCTCTGATAATTCAGGGTGGTACATCAGGAACATAAAGGCTCAGACATGTAGCTTACCAAGTACCAGCTCTGATAAATCATCTACCAGAGACGCTATTAGAACATTCCTACTGATCTTCCTCTCTATTCAGTCCTTTCCTTCTTCCCCAAGGAACTCCCAAAGGGCTCCCACGAAAACTCCAAAATAAAGAAACCACGCTAACTCTTACAAGACTCAGTTTCTGGGAGAAATCCAGAAGCATCTATACCTTTTCTGGATTCTCTTGGAAAAACTTAAACTCTCCATGTGGAATATGAAACATTTTTCTGGTCCCATTCCCTCCCACCGTATTACATGCCCTAACACCTATGAAGAAAGTGCATCTGCTCCTTCCCTTCATCTTGGCTCAAGCCTAGGCTCAGAGCATGTAGCTTCTTGGCTTTTAATATTGCATCTCTCGAACTATTCTCCATGATGTCACCAAGGAACCTTTCTAAACTGTAACTATAACCCTATATCTTCTTGGATTTGCAAACTTATCAAGAAACCTGGTAGATGAAGATTTTTGGCAAAAGTTTTCATTACATGCTAGTTGGTTTTGAATGGCAAGGGTGAAGGTTTTAAAACGGGGGGGGGGGAGGAGAAGAGCCCTTTTTTTCAGTACTGTAGCCACTGTTAAGTTTCTTCATAGTCATGCTCATGTAAGCAACCCTAATTAAACCCAATGGGTCATTTAAAAAGGATACATGAACACAAGAGAGTGGCTCCTTGAGAAGTAGGGGTTCAGAGGAAGTGAGAAAATAAATGGGGGTGAACATAATCAAATTATATTATATACATGTATAAAATCTTCAAAGAATACATTTTAAAATATTTTAAAGGATTTATTAAATATATTCACAGAGAAATTGAGCACCAGAAGGCAGAGTGCGTGCCAAAAGACTTCAAACAGCAGCACAAACATTAAGCGTGCATGAGGTCCTTCCCAGTGACTGGTGGTGTAGGTCACATGCACATGGAGCATGCCATTCCTACAAGGCAGGTTCAAGGAGGCCATCTGGCTTGTTGGCTGAGAAACAAGGGATGACCAGTTCTACCTTTGACATTCCCTTACTCCTGAGGGTCTACTGGATCACGTGTTGCCATAGATAATCAATCTTTTGCTTTACTCTTTAAAATCTAGAAAACATTTTCTCTTATTCTTTTTTATTTTATTTATTTTTTACTTCATGGACTTAAGACAGTATCACCCAGATCACCAGGAGTCTTAGCCATTTCTTTGGGGGCATGAACATTAGGGCAGGTAGGAAAGATAGGAAAGGGAGGTCCCAATCTCTCCTGGATGTATATGCTAATGGATATCTTTCCAGTGTCTGAACCCTCCTGTTTCCTTATTAGGAGCACTGATGTTGCCCTCAGACACGTGATTGTTCCATATGTGACTCAGAAAAAGCTGCCTCCATGGCCAGTGCTGAGGGTGGTGCTGGTTACTATAACGCAATTACAGTAACATCATCTCACATCTGGAAGTCAGTCCTCCTTGAGTATTTTCACAGTAATGGCCCAACTGGACTGAGAAAGACCGAGAAATGTACTCAAAATCTTTCTGTCACAATCTCTCTGTCTCTCTGTCAGTCTCTGTCTTTCTCTGCTTCTCTCTCGTTGTTCTCCCTCTCCCTCCCCACCTGTCCACCCTCCCTCCCTATTTCCCTCCTTCCTCAGGTGAGCACCATCCTCCACCACATGCACCAGTCACCATCATTTTCTGCCTCACCTAAGTAAGGCTCAAAGCAATGTATGGAGCACAGACTATGAGCCTACCTGAAGCTCTCCTTCAAGATTGGTTTGCTCAGGAGTTTGTCACCATGACAAAAAGTGACTGACACAATAGAATTAGATGGCTTTCTGTGCATGGTCAAACCAGTTTGGACTTCAGTTTGTATGCTACAGAAAAGGACCAGCTTCTAAGCTCCCTCGGGTTTGTGTCTAGATTCAGCTCTTTGTGGAGATAGGACTGGTGCCCTATTTCTTTGTGGACTGTCACTGTCCTTGGCATTTGGCCTCCTTCATCTTCAGAAATATCAATGAGGCTCTAATCCCTCTCCTTCACCAGAAGGCTTCCAAATTCCTTCTTCCACAAGACATAAAAAAATCCAGGTTTTAAAGGGTGCTTTTAAAGGTGGGTAAGACCCATACAGATGATTTTTAGGTCAACTATGCCTTCTTGTATAACAATTCAAGACTGGTATTTTTAATCATCTTTGTCAGTTCTGGGGATAAAGGAAAGCTTTCTGGAATCGAGGTATACATTTTCACAACTCTGCCTTCCAAAATCACATTCTGAAATGTTAATCTACCTCACTGGAGTAGCCCCTGTTTGAGGTCCATCACATACCACTTAGAACAAACGAGGCATGTATTTGTTAACATAGCTAGAAGGTCATTTTGTTCCATGCTTTATTAGATGGTCATGTGTATGCAGCGATTGTTCATAGCAGCCATATTTATAATAGCCAGAAGCTGGAAACAACCCAGATGTCCCTCCACAGAGGAATGGATACAGAAAATGTGGTACATTTACACAATGGAATACTACTCAGCTATTAAAAACAATGACTTCATGAAATTCGCAGGCAAATGGATGGATCTTGAAAATATCATCCTGAGCGAGGTAACTCAGTCACAAAAGGATGAACATGGTATGTACTCACTGATAAGTGGTTATTAGCCCAAAAGTTCTGAATACCCAAGAGTCACTTCACAGCAACCATTGGGCTGAGCATGAGGTCCCAGATGGAGGAGTTGGAAAAGGGACTGAAGGAGCTGAGGGAGTTTGCATCCCCAGGGAGGCAGCAACAGTGGCAACTGGCCTGACACCCCTCCCCCTCATACTCCTGGAGACTGATCCACCAACCAAAGAATACACATGGAGGGACCCATGGTGCTGGCCACAAATGCTGCAGAGGAGGGTCTTGTTATCCATCAGGGGGAAAAGTTGCCCTTGGGCCTGAGGGTGTTAGAGACCCCGTATAGGAGAATGCCAAGGAGGGAAGACGAGAGTGGGTGGGAGGGTGGGAGAATACCTCCATAGAGGCGGGGGGTGGGGGGTGGGGGGAGGAGGGAATAGAGAGGTTCCAAAGGGGAGATCTGGAAAGGGGGAAACATTTGAAATGTAAATAAAATATGAAAAGAAAGAAAAGAAAGAAAAGAAAAGCTTGCTTTTACAAAAACAAAACCAGCCGCAACTAAAGCTGGGAGAAGTGGTTTACACCTGCAATGCAGGAACTGAAAGGCTGAGGCAGAAGGATCACGAACTACAAACCAGCCGAGGTTGGTCTCAAAGACAGACAGGGTTCCAGCCAAAACCTTCCCACACCCATTTAAGCACATCTTTAAGGTACAGCTTTAGAATTATAGTTTTGAAGTGACTGAGAATATATGCATTTGCAATTTTTATAAATTGACTCTTTTTACACCTTCTCCACAGAGACTGTTTTCAAACTTCTTACATTTTTGCAGATGAATAAGTTGAATAAAAGATGGTCTCCTTTTGCTGGTATAATTTAGATTATCTTCAAGTGGCTGTCAGTATCTCTTGTAAAGGAAGCAACAGGTGGCTCTGTGACATGCCTGCAGTGCTAGTGTTCCAGTCTCCTCCTCTGCTGTAATTAGTCTTGCTTAAACAATCAATTTTAATTATAATTTCTACAAACATGTCAGTATTACACATTATTATTGCAAAACTAACCCTTGGACTACTGGTGCTGAGGAAGCCTAGTGTATAGAGCCCTTTTCCACCATAACTCTGAAACATTTAAGATAAAATGATTATCTTATCAATTCCACTGCTAAAGGGTCAAAAGTATATAGCAAGGATTCACTGCCAATATGAAACCCCTAGATAAAGCAGAGACTACTGTCACTTCCATTTGCCACTTCTCTGAAGCACAGATGAGAGAGAGAGAGAGAGAGAGAGAGAGAGAGAGAGAGACTGCCTGCCAGCAGAGTCAAGGCGAGAGGGGGTCGGTTGGCAGATTTCCAGGCCTGCTGAAGCATGGAACGATAAGAGGAAGTGCACTTGAAGCTTAAGGTGAGGGGCTGAGATTCTATTGACCTTGGTGGAAGGAATAGGCAGGCTTTTGCCTGGAAACAGATGTCTTATGCATCCATTTCAGCAAGTGTTTCTGTTAGCTGTATATATGGTATAAAAAAGGCTAAGAAAAGTAAACCCACTGCTGGCATGGTATTGACCTGCATATCTGTCTCTCTTTTTTTAAAAAAAAAAAAAAAATTTATTTATTCATTTTATGTGAGTACACTGTTGCTGTCTTCTAGATGGTTGTGAGCCAGCGTGTGGTTGCTGGGTATTGAACTCAGGACCTCTAGAAGAGCACTCAGTGCTCTTAACCGCTGAGCCATCTCTCCAGCTCCCATATCTGTCTCTTGCACCTTCTTTCTGCCTTTCCTGCAATCATCCTCACCCCAGCCCCCAAAGGACTGTTTGACCCTGTGCCAGTGGGCCCAGTACAAAGTACATAATCATAGCAGCACTCACTGGACAGCCACGAATCTTCCCTAACCCCATTCATGGCCCTGTCCAGGTCCATTACCCAATCCGAGCCATTTGTTTGTTCATATTCCATGGGCCTGTATCAGACTGGAGCCTGACACCCCATAAGAAGACTGACCATTCCATGGGAGACACCCATGGCCAGTTTTCTCCCAAGTTTCCAATCTAATATCCATGTACTCTCCTCTAAGAGGAGACAACACAAGACTGGGACGTAGAAAGGCTGAAAAGTTTCCCTAGTCAATGACTTATCCTAGGAGGTAAGCAACAGGACTGAGAGATTAGTGAATTGCTCCCAGAAATTGCACTGGTATCACGTCATTCTGATTTGTCTTCTTCCGAGCTCTGCCATTTCACTTAAGAAGGACTATCCTGGTACTGATGGAAGAGACTGTTCAAAGCCTGTGGTTTGGCTTTTGAGGAAGTTTTAGTTGTTCCTTCCCATCAAGCATGTATATAGCAAGTACAGCTCTCTCGTGCTACAGAAAAGCCAGGCATGCTCATTAGTGTTACATAAACACAGCTGGGCCTGGGCTTTGCTGAATACAAGAATCTATTCAGGAATCCCATCAGCACAGCTGAAATCAGCACCATGAGGTTTTTGTTGGGCATTTAAGATGCCCAACAAAATAAATTACTTGTGATGCCCTTTGTTTTTCTACAGAACCTAGTACTGTCACATTCTGCCTTCTTTGTATGTGTTCTGAGTTCTGTTTGGTACTTGGCTCAGGAAATGTTCCCAAGTATATGGGTACTACGTCAATCCAGCACCATCTCAGGTACGTAGAGGAAAGAAACCCTACCTTCCCTGAAACACTTTTCGGTACAGCCAAAGCATAAGACCTACCAACAGGGCATCTAGCTCCGGCCCAACCAACCTAGGTTCCTGGACCTTTTTGTTACCAGAGTTCTAGGCCTGAGGGGACCCGTCAACTGGGTTTAGCCACTTGCCCCAGAAACCATATGAATGACTACTATAAAGTGCAGCAAAGGGATTTATTCAAAACAGCATTATCAGAAAGAGAAGTGATGGGGATCAAGGATCTTCCGTTCTATCTTTAGGGCTGCTGCCGTGTGCTTCAGGATTAGAGAGAAAAGGGGGATAAGAAGGGTGCCAACACACAAGCCCAGTGTTGCAGCTCTCAAGCTGAAGCAGAAGAGTTTGAGGAAGGCCTGGGCTTTGTAACAGATGCAGGCCATTCTGCACTACATTGTGAAGCTTCATTTCAAAAGAGCAAGGGCTAGTAGTTCAGGCATAGTGTGTGTTCAACATGCATTTGGCTCTGGGTTTAATCCTTAGCAGCCTTCCCCTTAAAAAGAAACAAGAAAGAGGAGACTTATGCATAGCCCAGCCATCCTGACCACGCTAGTCTGCTTTATCATTTTCAGAGCTAGTTCTGTCAAACTCCAGGGAAAGCATTGCCATTTTAGAAAGCAACTTGGTTTCCCATCACGAGAAGCTTACTCCTAGAGATCAGAGCAAACTGATAATGGGGAGATGACTTGAGACTTTTGGGTACCACCCTGGGTTGGGTATGATAAGATGTGGTAAAAGCTAGCGGTTGACAACCAGAATCTAGTGATTCTGATACTGCAGAGACCTTGCAATGTCTTACTCTATCTTGGCATCTTTATCCTTTACAGGTTATCAGGAATATTCTTGAAGTGGTTCACATTCCTGTGTGCAGAGCTGAACAGACTCAAAGCTGTAAAAACAGTAAGGGAAGTCAGTACAAGACAGAGACAGAGATGCTAAGATTTTACCTGCAATGTAGCTCTATCCAAAAGCTAGCCAAGGTGCCTGCAGACCCAAGTAAAGGGTCTTGTTTCTTTTTCTTGTTTTCATTTCTCTTTCTTCTTTTCTTTATGTATTTGTTTGTTTATAGCAAAAGGATCCTCTATATCCTGTAGCATTACCATCTGGATACCTCTTGAGTGAAATATACAAATACATGTTATTCCTGTCCCAGATAGCTTTTAAATCTTTAAAGCTAGGAAGTTGTGAGCATTTCTCTACATGGCAGAGGGGACTTTGCAGAAAGAGGCTATATATCTCAGCTTACATCCATGTCAACAAGCATGTTTGCATATAGGCCTGTCCCATTTGTTGGACTGTTGTATTCAGGGTATCCAATGACCTACATTGGTGCCAGTCACTTGTGCCACTGTCTCTGTCCCTGCAGAACACAATCAGCCTCTAGACACGGGAAGAGAGAAAGGGATGGGTACTCTAGTGCCTCCAAAATGAATCAAACGCTCTGGCTTTAGTTTACTAGCACCCATCTTAGGCTGTCTGATGCCCAGAATCCCGAACAGTAAGTTCATGACTGGGCTTGCATTGCTTTTTCATTTATTTCTTGTAAACACTGGCAGGAGGTCAGAGGATGACTTTTGGGAGTCAGTTCTCTCCTGCCACCATGTGGTCTCGGGATCAAATTCCAGTTGTCAGGCTTGGAAACAAGTGACTTAATCCACTAAGCCATCTCCACAGCCCAAAGTTCCTGCAGTTTTAAGTCACTGAATGTGATAATTTGTTGCAGCAGCAATAGACAACTGATATATCATTGTCTTCATTTTACAGATAAGGAAGCTCAGCTCAGGGAGATTAAGTAATTAGTTTCAGGTCCCATAGAGCAAGTGAGTGGCCGAGCTTGGATTCTAAGCTCAGATTATTTACTTGAAATCTCCAGGTTCTTTTCTTTGAAGAACCATCTCTTATTCTATATAGAACAACCTGGTAGGTTACAAGACAACATCTGGCAACCTAATAGTAGGTATGAAGTATTTATGGCTTTAAACTTGTCTATTCTTAAAAGAGGAGCCCAGTGAGTTGGTGACATTTCCAAAGAAAAAGAAGTTTCCAAGTCCTGAGTAGAAAGGATACATTTTTTTTCTTTTTAAATGATTTGTTTTTATTTATCTGTGTGGAGATAGGGACATGAGTTCAGGTACTGGCAGAGCCCAGGAGAAGGTGTCAAACTCTCTGGGGCTGGACTTACAGGCAGTGTGAACCTTCTGAAGTGGGTACTCATAACCACTAAGCCGTCTTTCCAACACCAAAGAGGATATATTCTTGTACAGGTTTGTTGCTATGCTTGGTCCCATGAATCTTTTTCCTGAGGGTCCCAGAGACATAAAGTGCTAAAACTGCCTTGTGTACGGGCTTCAGGTGAATGACCACATAGAATCAAGGCGGGGCACACAGTCAGCTCTTTATGGACTAGGGAAGGAATCAAGCTCAAATGAGGAAACCATGCTGACCAGGAGCTATGGTCAAAGACTGATAATAAAGTTGCACATTATATGGTGCAGTCCAGGGGTGAAACACAATAAAGATAGGAACTTGGATTTAATAGATGTTTGTATGCCATGTGCCCCACTAAGCTACATTCATATGACAGTGCATACAGTTTAAATTACTAACTTATGAAAAACATACTTTCAAGGGATCATGTTCAGAGATGTAATGTGTGAATCCTGGTGCCAGGACCAAGCCTCCAACTCTCTTTACCCTGTTCTGTCTTTCTTCAGTCTGCTCTCTTACACAAATGAACGGTACTTCTCCATTGCTACCTTTTGTTTGAGAGACAAAGCTGCTCACATGCCTTCTCTGAGTTTCACACTCCAGCCATTTGTTTTGTTATTGAATATCAGGAGGATGGGACCTTCAGGAAAGAGCAAGCACAGAAGGACCCTGGAGGGGCCAAATGCGTTAGTGTAGGGAGACTGTTAATATCATGGACTGAAGACAAGCAGGATCACAGCTTGAAAAGATTAAGATACTCTCTTCTCTGTGTCAATACCCTAGAATTCCATTCACTGCCTTGAGTATGGTGAAAATATGCTAAGGCACCACGCTGTCAGATCACTGGACAGGACATTCTGCTCGCCTGTTCCTGACCAAATGCCCACATCTGTCACAAGGCATGCATATGGATGTCATTCAGATACTTAAGGACAAAGTGTTGTGAGGAAAAAACTAAAGTTGCTGAAAATGTTTTCACTCCTTTCCAAGGTTAAACCTGCATTCAAATGGCTAAGATGCATTGTAGATGACCCATGACTTCACCACGATAGATAGAAGCTCTCTACTTCTACACTGTCCTGAGAACATCATCAGACACACCTGTCAGTGCAGTGAAGATTTTAAACAGGTAATCCCTCTGCTCCAACACTCCTTGAAAAATGTATCCTCAGGTGGGGAAGACAAAAATCCAAGAAGCAAAACGCCAAATGTAAACACACTCATCAGAATGTGATGATGAAAATTCAAATCACCAACAGGGGATTATGGGAACCAATACTATCATGCAGCCTTCGAAATCTCACATTGACATGGAATGCAGACATTATGTTGGAATGCAAACTTGCAAACATCATGAAGAGAAGAAGGTCAACTGTAGAAAACACATTTGCCTAGAAACGATTTGGGGAGATACACACTAAAATGTTTCCAGTTGCAGGATCAAGACAGTATTTATTGTTTTTGTATTCTGCTGAATATTTTGTAGAGACTACTTTATAATTCCATTATTGAAACAATTTCTAAGCAAAAAAAAAAACAAATCAAACCAGCTTCCCCCAAACTGCTGCTTCTTTCTGAAAACTCCAAACAAACAAAAATGACAAATTGTCCCTAGCAATCTTGCCAGAAACACAAGAAAATGACTCAACATCCTCAGCGTGTACTTTCCAATTGGCCAATCTTATGATCAGAACAAAAGTATCACTGTAGGGATTAGAAGCCATGAGCCAAGTATCTTTGAAAGACACATAGTGGGGAATGCTGCCACACTTTAGGTATGGAATGCCCCACGGGTGCGGTAAAAGCTTAGTTAACAGTCCATGGTGCTACTGGTAGGAGACAAAACTCAGGTGTGAATCCTTGAGGGGCGGAGTACAGTATGAGTCTTGCTGGCAGAGGTAACTGCTGCCTGGTCATCAGCATGTGGGGCTTCCCTGGGCCTGTCACTACTGTACCGCCACAGCCCTCAGGTAGCACAGCAACCCTTCTGTTGAGAGAAATGGGCAGCATGGTCACACCACAAAAGCTGGTGTTACTAAAGAACAGGACTATTGGAAATTCTACTTCACTACATGGTGAGACACCCGAATTCTTGCTAAAGTTGAGACCGACGACATACCAGTGTCTAATGGCTAAGTTTTTATGGCCTTTATATTTTCAGAAATTTGGAGAAACTCAATTGACAGCAGTGCAAAGGATAACCAGAGCCTTTTCAATTTTCAGAAGGCGCTTGGCTCCTGAAATGGACATCAACAGCAAGGCCTCTACCTACTTTTTAATGGCCAAGTAATCATCTGATTATCCATACAAAGCCTTCTAAAATAATTAAGGATTACCGATCTCCAGAATAACGTCCAGCTTTAGGTAGAACACCTTGCTCATTTGAACGGAATTCCCATATATATTGTATATGGAATACAATAGTCACTTGTATGTATACTACAATAGTCACTTGTATGTAT
>JADRCH010000047.1:6170541-6224425 GCA_019843965.1 Rhynchomys soricoides
TTGATTATTACCAGTATATCAGACTACATCAACACACAATTCCAATAGTACTATTGATTATTACCAGTATATCAGATTACATCAGCACACCACAATTCCAACATTCCTCACTGATTACTACCAGTATATCAGACTACATCAACACAGCTAAACCATAGAGACCCTGTTCTTGAACAAACTATGTATGTCAGTTAGCTCTCTCTGAACTTAAGGGAAAAGTAGCATGGAACTGACTACCGGTCATTTATACAGAATTTTATATCAGAACTGGAGTCATGGTATCAAGTGTGAAAAGATATCTGTGATGTTTTTAAAAGAGATCAGAGTATTTGAGAAATCACAAAACACAATGAAAACAACAGTAAATAAAGACACTCCAGAATTAAAACACTGAAGCAGAAGGGCACACGTATGTGTCAAAATAATTTAATTTTCCCTGTACATTTCTGCTCACATGAGAAATTCAGATACACATTTATAATATTTACCTGTCATGAAACATTCAAGTGAATTCAGATGGCAAAGTAGAATTCAATCACTAGTGAAATGTTTAAAAATATATATTAAACAAAAATGTCTTTATAAGATAAAAATAATCTTCCACAATGCAATGAATTGCAGATCACTGAAATTTTAACTCTAGATTATTTCAGTTCAGTTTTTGGTTCCAGATCTAGAGACAGTTAAAAAAAAAAAAAAAAAAGAATGAACAGAACTCCTATCTATTCCTACGCTTCTCTTTCTTGTTCCGACTACTGGTTACACTGTTTATAGATGCCGCTGCTGCTGAAGGTGCCCTCGCATGACCAGTAGCCTTTAGATGATCAAACAGTTTATTCCGGGATGGAAACTCACTGTGGCAAGCTGCACAGCTGATGAGGATGTCACTCTGAGGAAAGGGGAAAGCACATCAGAGCGCGTGGTAAGCTGATTTAATGTCAAGGTTAAACATCAAAGAAATGCAAATCTGACAGCTACCAACAGGCAGATGTTCTCAGAAGATACAGCAACAAGCACTATCAACTCTGAAGGCCCAGAGACTGTCAACAGCTTTCACTGCATGGACTACAAGAGTCTGCTTTTCAACTGATCTTCACAACTTAACAAACGGAACTATTATCCCCAAGATCTTTCTTAGATTATAGCCATAGAAAATGAAATAGCAACTTTGCCAGTATCTAGTATTTCCAATTCATATATATTTTTATAGAATTTATATTTATAACTAGAGAGACAGAATTCCATATGAATTCTAGTTCATTCTTGGAAAGCTCAACGAGACAGACTAGCACGGTTAAGTAAGGTCACCAGGAGCCTGTGAGTATGGTCTGACCTACCACTGGCTGTGATTCAGCAGGGACTTTGACAGATT
Organism: Rhynchomys soricoides; assembly: GCA_019843965.1. NCBI lineage: Eukaryota > Metazoa > Chordata > Mammalia > Rodentia > Muridae > Rhynchomys > Rhynchomys soricoides. Next base: position 6,171,914 of record JADRCH010000047.1, read on the forward strand.
TTTTCGCATCTTTGGTCTTCTTTCCTTTGGATTTAGGAACACTGGAAAAGAAATAATTTTATATAATACAAAAATAAAAACCCTTTCTGGTTGTCATCTACTTTCAAAACTATTCAAAAGATTGACTGTATGAGTCAAGCTGATTTATTCATTTTAATGATTAAGTTAATTTTCACATGTCAACAAAGAGCTTTAAAAAACAACCTGAGAGGTAATTAATTGGCACAAGCCTAAAGAATTTACCTAAAACAAAAGCTAAAGCGTGCTCCCAGAACATTCTCACGTATTGATGTGTGGTATTTTATTGAAAGGAAGAGCACGTCACACTTCCTTTACAACCAGTGCTGATCGCATGAGTACATGATAATGAGTGCCCTGTAATATTAACTTTGTTGGGTTTTTTTTCTCCAGCTTATTGTTTTTGTAGTAATTATTTTAGTTTTTAAAACATGTATCATACTATACCCAGGCTATACTGGAGCTTACTATGTAGACCAAGTTGCCCTCAAACTCATGACAACCCTCCTGCCTCAACCTTCTGAAGGCTAGGATTACTGGTGTTAGCTACCACGCCCAACTAACAACTTGCTGAACCTGATCAAGCCTGTAACAAACATTTCAACAGTTCCACAGTGAAATGAGAATAAAAACATTATAATACACTTTTCATAAAAATAATTTATTGTATACTAGGAAATTTGCTTTTATTAAAAATGCTATCTAGGGTGACTATGAAAAAAGTATAATGTATGAAAATGTAATAAAACAAACTCATTGTTTTATATGCTAGCAAAGGAATAAATAATACAAAAATAATGTCCTTCTGCTCATCTGGTGTGTTTTCCTGGAACCCTTTAAACCAAAACTCACAGCACCAGCCACTGACGTCAGGCTGCTCCTACTCTTCTTGAATCCTGAACATTCCTCTCAACCCCTTCCTCTGTGAGCTCTAATTTGCTCTCTGCTGTGTGACACGTGCTCAGATTACAGGCAGGCATGGTGTACTTCATTAAAAACAAAGTGCTGAAGCAGGAGGACTGCAAGTCTGAGACCAGCTTGAGCTAGACTGACAAGAAAGAGAGTTCACCTGACTCCTTAACTGTTAAGGAGTGGTAGAAGTGAAGTACTTCGACGTACAGCACTACAGGAGAAGTGCTGAAAGGCTAAACCAAAGTCTTACTGCTTGAAAATCAGTTGGACGGTTAGATGGACCCATGAGGTCAAGCCCTGCTATTCCTCAGCAGTTAAGAAATCAGTTGAATCCTCTGAGTCCTTTTCTCACATCAGTAAAATGAGAAAACTGAACTATTAACTGGTTGCTGAACCCAAGAGTCTTTTATCATTCCCAAGTGAATGTGCATGTAAAAGTCACATGGGAAGTAAAATACACTTTAGCTCTAGACACAGGAAGAGTTCGGGGACCTATAGCTGCACCTCTGATCCAGTCCTTATGTCTACTGAATAGCCCAGAGGATCATTATGGAATAGGCCCATGGAACTACACCCTTCCCCTAGTAATGACCATGGTGACATTATTGTTGCCATAGTGATAGTTAGCATGATGTCACCTCATACACCTATGTTTTTGTCTGTGTGGCTATGTACACACAATCGTAGTTTACATCTAACTCAGGCATGAAAGGAGGTTCTTTGACCTACTCTTGATGACCTTACCATTAATTACTCAGTAGTTAGAAAGTAACAGGAAACTCTGCCTTACCTTTTAGCTTGACTTTTTTGAACCTCACAGGCTTCTGTGATCTCTGTAATACAGATATTTTCTTGGGGCCTATTTTCTAATTCTTTGGCATTATCTTCATTTGACTTAGTATCTTCTGGATCAATCTTTCCTCCTTCTTCAGTTCCATTTTCATTGAAATTGTCATCAAAATTCTAGAGAACATATATGCCATTATAAAACCAAACTAACAGTCAAGTGGCAGGGAAATATGAGTCTCTGCCACATTTCTCTCAGAACAAAGCTAATCTCAGAGAAGTCCACATTTCAGGTCTTTGATTCGGGTCCACATTAAGGTCTTTGATCCATTTTAAATGAGACTATTACACACAACTAAATTATTCTTTAAAATCAAAGATTAAAACCTTCCATGATAAATATATTAAATTTTACATATGCAATGACTAACACCCAGATTTTCCTATGTCCAGACTGTAACTGTTATCTTGACTGAAAGAAAAACCCTATCATCAGATCTATCTAATTTGAAAATAATGGCACTCATTTAATTCTATCGGGTGAGTTCTACACGCAAAAAACCTTCAAGTATGCAACAGTAATTACAGGCATACAAGGAGGAAAATGTACTAAATCCTGAAAACATCTCACTTCCTTTTGAACAATTTTATAGGACTGAAGAGATGGTTCAGAGGGTGATGAGCACATGCTGAACCAACCTGAAGACCTGAGCTTGGTTGGACCCCTGTACCACAGAACAAAATGGGCACTGTCCATATGCACCTGGAAGCCCAGTACTATAGGAGTGGCAATGAGGATCCCAAGGACTAGCTAGCTTCTAACCTACTTGAAAAATACTGCTTCAGGTTCAGTTGGAGACTCTGCCTTAAAGAACAAGGCAGAGAGTGATCGAAGAACATGCCCAGCATTCCTCCGGCATCCAAAAGTGTATGTAAAAGCACACACAATCCATGCCTATGCACATCACATACACACTAATTTTACAACCAATACGAAAGGAGTGAAGCTCTTCCCCTTAATATAGAGTATACTAAACAGGCAAGTATGCTTCCAGTCTACACCAGGCATTGTATTATTTATAACGTATCTACTGTAGGAGTTAGAGGTATAATAAAAGCTTTAAACATACCTGTGCTGACTTCTGTTTCTTTTTCTTCTGTTTTTTAGAAAGCCTAAGAGCAAACGTAAATCAGAATGTTAAGTATTTGACTTTGTGAAGATTTACTAAGTAAAAATAGAAAATACTGAAACAGAATGGTAAAGAAATACTAAAAAGATGTAATAACCTCATGCAGCATTATAATGACAGGAAAATGCTCACACTATTATTTTAGAGAACACTGGACAAACAGTGATAAGCATACCAACTGCAGAAGGAGGAAAGTGCTTTTAATACAGTTAGAACATAATCTGTAAAATACCAGCCTAAGGTCTCTACTCCTCATTTAACCCTGTAGGGCTCCTGCTAACGGGAGGAGATGCAGACAACTGCAGGGCAAAAAGTCCCAAGCAAAGGTGTCTGCAGAAACAAACGTCCTGGAGAAAACACGTGTGAATACTATCTCTAATGTGACCACAGTGGCAGTGGCATTTAATACTGTGAATTACTTCTGCTTTGGTGTGTCTTCCATTTCTTCCTCAGAATTGGCATTCGATAGATTTTCGTCCATTTGAGCTCCTGAAAACTGTTCTTCCTCCTCCTCCAACTGCTGTCTTAACAAGGCAACCATTTCCCGATGCTTCTTTGACTTCTCGTGGTTCTTCATGCTGAAAGAACAATCTGGTATGAGTGGCTATATATACTATGGTACTCACACTGCCCAGGCACACTGTGGGCAGACTGCAACCACTAACTTGCCAATGCTAGGATTTTACAGAGCAGCAGAAGTCATCGGGACTGCCAGGAGGAGCCATGGAGGAGTTTTCTCGGCCCCTACCAGCACTCCCCTCACTACTGCCTTTTCATTTAAATGAATTTTCCTGCCAAATTCTCCATTTTTTTTATTTTGATTTTTTTCTATTCTAAGACTTTAAGTCTTTGCCCGGTTCCTTTTTATCACTAAGTATTTACCTAATCTGTCTATGTTGCAGGCCACAGTACAGGCATCTCGGGATCTCTGAACACTGTGAGACACACACCCTAACTACAAGCGGGCCTAGAGAGGTGAGAGGTGGTGTCAAGCCTCAAAGAACAAGAGGCGTTCACTTCCTTCTGCTTTTTCAACATCGCATTCTCACCTCGTTCTTACTAAATGTGACTTCAGACAGGTACTGCAACACTCCATAGGCAGAGTTAGCTCATTTGATAGAGAGGAAACCAAAGTCATTCTAGAAATCAGGGCTAACAACATTAAACTGTGAAGTTGGAGTCTCAGGATATAGCTCATAGTAGAGTAGCTCACTAGCATGCAGACGTTCCTTGGGTTTGACCTTGAGTACCACAGAAACAATAACAAACCTGTGGGCACCAACCCTCTGTCACCATTTAATTTATGTTTAGATTTTTTGAATCTTCTTTTTCCTTATTTTGTTCCTTTCCACTAGAATTCTCCTTAGACCAAGGTCCTCTGGGGAAACCAAGGTATCATGAGTTAGAAAATAATTGTCCAAAATAAGGACATGTTAAAAAGACAAAGGAACTGGCATGAAAGAATCCTTACTACACAGAGCTGGAAACGTGAACAGGAACAGGATAAAAGAAAAGTATAAATCCCAGAAACATATGTCTACGTTCAGTAACAGGAAACACAGCATCGTTCCATCGCCACTTTAAAGGCTGGTACAGGTAAGTTTCCCTTTTCCAAAATGTCTGCTACCCGAGTAGTTTAGATTTCAATTTCTGAAATATTTATTCAAATGCACTGAGGTATTTTGAGGCTGGCATCCAATCCTAAGCACAAAAGCCATTCCTGTTTCATGTATGTCTTAAACATGTTCCTGGAAGGTCATTTTATGCAATATTTTAGATACACTTCATGTTGACTGATATCCTCACAGGAGGTCAGGTGCTGAATTTTTTGACATGTGGCATTCAAAAAATGTTTAATGTCTCTAAGGAGAATTCACTGCAAAGGAAAAAAAAATTCTGACTCACCAGCACAAAACTGGATAGCACTTAGATTGAGTGGTCAAACTGCTCAGCGTCAATATGGACCTTACGCGCCAGCAGACATGGGATGCTCAGAAAATACAACACAGCTGTACTGTCACCACATGTGGTTGCATACATGAACCATACATGAGCTTAGTCATACATCCCCAGAGTGGATTCTCTACTAAAATGGGGAAACACAGGAAACTACTAAAGAATGCATCGATGAAAGTAGAATATGAACAGTAAGTTAGGTACAGTCACCGTGTCAATGCTACAGTCTCTTAAAGAGATGACACTTCTTTGCTGCTGAAAAACTATATAAAGAGATACCTAGATATAAAGATTATATGTAATTTTTAAATTATTGAAGAGAAAACTGTATGCTTATGCACGTGTACATGCCTATGTGTGTGCAAAGAGCAAAACAAGCATGCGAACACTGTGTGAGCAACGAGCTAGGGTGTGCATCGGATGCTAGTCTTCCAACTTTTCTTTAGGTATAATAATTATTTCCAAAATAAAAATAAATGTAAAAATCTCCCTAACTGCTGCCTTTGTGTTCTTGTTTCTACCCCACCTGCGTCTCTTCCTACCCTGGGACTTCTCCTTTGGTTTTCTGGTACCCTCTTCTGACTCCCGCAACCCCATTCTCATCTTTGCCCTTTCTTCTTGATAGCAGTTTTGCCTTTTTTCCCTGGTGAATCGGCTCTCAGACTCGCTCATGGCCCTTCTTCCTCTACAGTGGTTCCCACGAGATGAAGCACTTCCATGTCACCCCAGCAGTGCAGAGATCAGATTTGGTGTCATTTTCCCCTCACCTGTGCCAACTATGATTTGTGATAGATGAATTTCTGGAAATAGCACACGGGAATACTGGAATACGTTAAAGGCTACAGCAGGCTTAAAAGCCCAAATCACTCTTATTGCACCAAACAAAAACCCACAGGGTGGGGTACTGTTACCCAAAGTGCACCAACCATCTTCTCCTCAACACTAGGCCTTAGACAGAACTTACGCCTTTTCTGTCTTGAAGGATTTGTCACAAGCTGGGCAGTAAAGGCCATCGTAAAGCTCAGCCTCCTCAGTCTCATCACTGTCCTTACCTGTGGGAAGAAGCTAAAATGTTAACAAAGCATGCATCCTTAGAAAGGAACTCAAGATGTATACAACCTAGAAATAAATTTTTTTCCTTTACAAAAAAAAAAAAAAAAAAGCTATCCATATTTGATTGGTCCCTTTTGAGTATCGCTGTTTGAAGAAGAATTCAAATTAATCATCACATCAAGTTCTTAAATTTATTCAGACAGTCAGAAAATCCTAAAATACCAAGTACCACCGCCATGCCTTTACCATAAGTTCTTTTTCAATCTTCTTTGGAAAGACTCACTTCAACCCACTTTGAGCCACCCCAGCACTTTCCAGCTTAGTCTACAGTGCGCTCGCATTGCCAACGACGCCATAAACAGCTTATTACATGTACGTTCAGCAGTGTGTCTGCAGGCCTTTTTATTACACACAGAGGCTTATTACAGCAAAGCAACTGCTGTCAACACCATCTATAAGGTCTAAGAGACAAACCTTAAGTGGGACTCTCCACAGACTTATTTTACTTTTAAAAAATAAGTAAAATGATTATTTCAGATTTATATTTATATCAATAGGACGGCACGATGTCTCATGTCCTACATTTTGGTTCTTTGCTGATAGAAATATGATTCTGAAAGACTCAAATTATTAACAGCCAAAATACACATCCCATGTCCTTTGGGCAGCGCTAATTTCAGGAACGCCCTTAACAAAGGATGCCTAAAAGTGTGGACAGGTTAAGAACCAACGAAGTACTGCCAGCTGCAGCCCAACTCCAGACTTACAAAATGTGTACACAGCTACAGCTCGACCATTTGAAGCCTGACAGCAGCAAAACAGGCAGAGCCTTCCTCAATTTCTGATAGCCTTCATCTTCTGGACACTTCGGCACCCTCGGCCTCGGCCTACCATCTTTGCCCTTCCCTCCCATTTAAAGGAAGCACTTGACAGTTTCTATAAGCACACTCCCTGTCAGCATCCACACGTTCATGTTTGGGGCCATCATCACACAAAAGTGATTTGACCACAAGTTCTATGAAACCATCACAACTGAGCTGACATCTATTTGGCTAGTAAGTGACCAAGAGCTACTCAGTGACTAGGGAGGTTTGTACTGTGCAGACACTCTGCACAGAGTTAGAATGAGACAATGCAAGATTTCATCACATTACATAGGCCAAGGCAGAATTTAAAATGTAGAGGAGTTATCTCTGATTATTCCATTTAACGTTTGACTGAAAGTCACTCAAAGTGTAAAAGTAAACTGGAGGGTAAGGCAGAGCCACGACGTCATGTCACTTCTTAGTCGCACATCAACTTCCAACATTTCCCATGCATGGAGTCATCTCTAGTGCATCAAACAGTTAACAAAAAGTCTGACTTTAAAGCAGGAAAATCTTTTTTTCTACATACGGACAGCCAGTTAGACCAGCACCATTTATTGAAGATGCTTTCTTTTTTTTCCACTGTATACTTTTGGTTTCTTTGTCAAAGATCAAGTGTCAGTAAGTGTGTGGTTTTATTTCTGGGTCTTCAATTCTATTCCACTGATTGACCTGTCTGTTTCTGTACCAGTACCATGCAGTTTTAAATCACTATTGCTCTGTAGTACAGCTTGAGATCAGGGATGGTGATTCCCCCAGAAGTTCTTCTATTGTTAAGAATTCTTTTCACTATCTGGGTTTTTTGTTTTTCCATATGAAATTGAACAATTGCTCTTTCCATGTCTTTGAAGAATTGGGTTGGAATTTAGATGGGGACTGCATTGAATCTGTAGATTGCTTTTGGTAGGACAGCCATTTTTACTATGTTAATCCTACCAATCCATGAGCATGGGAGTTCTCTCCATTTTCTGAGGTCTTCTTCAATTTCTTTCTTGATAGACTTGAAGTTCTTGTCATACAGATCTTTCACTTGTTTGGTTAGAGTCACACCAAAATACTTTATATTATTTGTGACTACTGTGAATGGCGTTGTTTCCATATTTTCTTTCTCAGCCCATTTATCATTGGTATAAAGGAAGGCTACTGATTTGTTTGAGTTAATTTTATATCTAGCCACTTGGCTGAAGTTGTTTATCAGCTTTAGAAATCTCTAGTAAAATTGCTGGGGTCGCTTATGTATACTATGATATCATCTGCAAATAGTGATATCCTGACTATCTTCTTTACCAATTTGTATCCCTTGATCTCCTTTTGTTGTCTTACTGCTCCAGCTAGAACTTCGAGCACTATGTTGAATAGATGAGGAACAACCCAGATGTCCAACAACGGAAGAATGGATACATAAAACGTGGCTCATTTACACAATGGAATACTACTCAACTATTAAGAACAAGTACATCATGAGTTTTGTAGGCAAAAGGATGGAACTAGAAAATATCATCCTGAGTGAGGTAACTCTGACCCAAAAGGACATGCATAGTATGTACTCACTAATAAGTGGATATTAGCCAAAAAAAAAGTACACAATACTTAGAATACAATCCACAGAACTCAAGAAGGCTAACAGGCAGAAGGGCCCAAGCTTCAATCCCACTTTGGAAGAAGAAAACAATCACAGGAAGCAGGAGGAGGGAAGGACCTGGGTGGGAGAGGGGCAGGGGTAAAAAGGGAACAAGATCAGATATTAGAGGAGGGGGAAGATAGGAGAGAAGCCTTGAGGGCCAGCAGAGTGGATGGAAATATGCCACCTCAGGGGGTGGGAGGTGGGGAGACCCTCTAGAAAGTATCAAAGACCAGGGAGGTGAGAGACTCTCAGGACTCAAAGGGCAGGACCTTACGTGAAATGCCCAACAGTGGGGAGAGGGAACTTGTAGAGTCCACCTCCAGTAGAAAGACAGGGCATCAAGTGGAGGAACGGGGTTGCCATTCCACAGTCAAAAACTCTGACCCAGGATTGTCCCTGTCTAAAAGAACTGCAGGGACAAAAATAGAGAAGAGACTGAGGGAAAGGCAGTCCAATGACGGGCCTAACTTGAGATCCATCTCAAGGGGAAGCTCCAAGGCCTGAGGCTATTACTGATGCTATGGTGTGCTTACAGACAGGAGCCCAGCATGACTATCCTCTGAGAGGCCCTACAAGCAGCTTACTGAGACAGACACAGATACTTACACCCAACCAATGGACTGAAGTCAGAGACCCCCTGTGGTTGAATCAGAGAAAAGCTGGAAGAAACTGAGGAGGAGGACAACCCCATAGGAAGACCAGCAGTCTCAACTAACCTGGATCCCTGAGATCTCTTAGACACTGAGCCACCAACCAGGCAGCATACAAGAGCTGGCCAGAGGGCCCCGTCACATATACAGCATAGGACTGCCTGGTCTAGCCTCAGTGAGAGAAGATGCACCTAACCCTCACGAGACTTGAGGACCCAAGGAGTGGGGAGGCCTGGGGTGGGGGGTAGGGGGTGGCATCCACTTGGAGATGGGGGGTGGGGGGAGGAATGGGATGATGAATTGTGGGAGGGCAGAACAGGAGGGAAGCAAGACTGGACTGTAAGTAATTTTAAAAACAAACAGAAAACTTTGGATTTTTTCAACGCACTCATATGTTCTCAGCCATATCCTACAACGTCAGACTCCTACTTCTCTCACCAATTAAATGAAGACAATCCCATCAGCAAACTCTCCACTTAAGGAATAAGGAATATTTTCTGAAGGCCAGGCAAGCTCTTGTATGTAAAAGGACTTCATAAATTATCGAAATGTAATTAGATCATTTCACATGTATAGAGTATTCTATACTTTTCAAAGGGCATACTACTTGACTCATTAATAAACTATCCTTATTCAAACCGTTTTGGGAAAAAAATATCCCTTGAGTTACTTGTCTGAAAACACAGTTTATAAATAAGTAAAATTAGGGAAGTCAGGTCAGTTTTGTGGATGGAAGAGCTAGTAATCATGAGAAAATCAGGATTACACGTCAGCAGTTCCCAAGGGCCTAAACCTTACCTGTTAAAATACATACTCAGTGTCTTCACTCTAATAAGTAGGTAGAGAAAAAAAAAATCTAGTACTTCAAGTACCTTCCCAAGGCCATAAGTGGGAGGAATAAGACACATATAACACACATACTTCTATGCAACAGCTACTGTCCTAAAAGGAACATTAAAACTTCCTGGGTGTGGTGGTGCACGCCTTTAATCCCAGGACTCCAGAGGCAGAAACAGGCAGATCCAATTCAAGGATAGCCAGGTCTATACAGGAAAAACCTGTCTGGAAAAACAAACAGCAAACAAAATGCTTAACAAAAATGTTCTTTGATTGCCCGTAAGAACTCCTGATTTCTAGTTCTATCTAGAAACCAGGACTGAGGCCCTGTGCCATGAAAACAAGCCAGGTGCTCTCTGGGTTTTCATTTGCTCTAGTCTCTTACACTTGGGCCACACAAACATTGACTTTCTAAACTGTTTAATCTAGCGAGAAGCGTTACCGTCCACTGCATCCTTGGGCTCCTGCTCCTCCACTTCGTTCTCATCTGATCCATCTCCAAACTCCTCTTCGTACCTCGCCTCCATCTCCTGCAGCTCCTTCTCCAGACTGGCCATGGTCATCCAGCTCTGCTCTCTGTACTGCTCCGCCAGCCTAGACACACAGCAGAGCCTCAATTCCACTGCGAAGCATATTGAGAAGCCCCCTGATGCTGCCAGGGAGAGGAAACCAAGCACCCATCCTCAGCTAGGATTAATGAAAAGTCACTGGCACCTAGCTGGTTTTAACAGCTCTGCTAAGTAGCAGGACCTGAAATATAACCCTCAGCAGCTCAGTCAAAGTCTTCAGGTGACTATGTGTAAAGTATCAGAACCAGAACAAGATATTGCAAGGTAGCTAACAGCAGAGCTCTGTGGTCTGGTGAATGGCTCAGCAGGAGAACAAACTTGCTGTCAGGTCTGAGAATCTGAAGCCCACATAACAGAAGGAAAGAACTGGTCTATGCAAGCTGCCCTCTCCATATGAGTGTCCCATACATACAAAATGAATTTTTTTTAAGTTAATAAAGTATTTTTTTAAAAAAAGCAGGGCTCTGGGTTAGACTTCTTGAACATTCCCAGCTGTGACTTACCAGCTACAGGGCCTCATTTCCTCACAAGAAAAAGCAGAAAAGCATTTGAACAGACTGTTCCACAGAGTACGGATTCAGTTAACACTAGCTGCTAACACACTTTACAGATAAAAGATCTCAAGTATAAAGAGCCACTGAAGGAAAATATGTAAACAACAAACAAAAATGTTTACATTGTAGGTGAAGAAACACAGTAAGTAAAGAAACAATGCCAGAATTCAGAGCTTTAAAAAGAAGAAAAACTATGTTATGAACTATAAGCCAGATGATAACCAAACTTAACATGGAAGCTTCCTGCTGGCTCCCTTTGGACACGCTCTACCATGCTAGCCACCCTACTGAAACCACACAGACCCCGTCAGCCGGGAATCTAGTCCCAGATTGCATACTTGGCTTGCTTCAGCTTCTGCTGCCTCCTCATCTCCTCTGCCTTCCTTGTCTTCTCCGCGTTCTGCTCCTCCACAAGCTTCCGATGTGCCTGCACTCTCTTATCTCGTTTACGAATGAAGGCTACAAGCTGGCGCACCAGTTCATTTTTCTCTTTCCTTGCTTTGTCTCGAATTTTTTTGTTTTCTTTTTCCATCGCTCGTTTTTCCCAGCGGTTCGAGGCTTGCCGAGTATCATATTCTTCCTTCCAGGCAAAATTCTTCTGTGTACAGAAACTCTGCCAGTAAGCGTAGAAAGGGTGTACCACCTAGTGTCCAAAAAAAAATGGGTAAAATTATCTTGCTTTTACTTAAATTTCTTTTAAAAGGCAGTAAATATTAAGGAACAAAATATCTTCTAGCAGTCGGGGAGTGGTGGCACACGCCTTTAATCCCAGCACTTGGGAGGCAGAGGTAGGTGTATTTCTGAGTTCGAGGTCAGCCTGCTCTACAGAGGGAGTTCCAGGATAGCCAGGGCTACACAGAGAAACCCTGTCTTGAAAGAAAAAAAAAAAAAAAAATCTTCTAGCTTTCTTTTCATGTATCTAAGATTACTTCTGTTGTGTGTTTTTTTTTTAACTTTTGCAGTGCTGAGGACTGAACCTAGGGTCTTTGTGAATGTTCTACCACTAAGCCACAACTCTAGACCCTCAGACACTAACATTAATCACTAAACAAGACAGTTCTCTTAAAGACTTTCCAGGAAAAGACATTCATTCTCCTAGGCATATTTAGAGAAGAAGAATCACCTTGCTGGCCACAGAAAGAGACTACTACAACCACAGAGAGAACAAGCCAAGAGTTGCTACTACAAGACAGGTACAAGCCCCAGCAAAAGTGAGGGAGAAAGACAGGTCAGGGGACAAAAGATGATTTCTTATAAATCTAGAAAACCCTGAGAGAGAAGCCGGGAAGAGTGAGATGCAAGGTAGTTTTTCTTTTACCGTGTCATAGTCACTCTGGGAGTCGCCGAAGGTTGGAAAATCCTCAACATCTCCCTCTGACATACACTCCAGTTCTTCTTTTGCAATCAGTTCAAAGACATCACGATACACTGCATAGAAACCCTAAAACAAAATAAAGCGAAGCCAGAAACTCTGAAGCACGAAAACGTGAGCTCGGATTTAGTGCTGAGGCAGTCCAAGTCCCGGCTCTCACTACCTCAAATGCCCTTCATCCACAAGTGCCCACAGCTTAGCATGAACAGATGCGCCTTCACTTTTCACATTTGAGTTTTTTGAACCACTTGAGGAAAAGTTAGAAGTGTTTCTATCTTACCTTTTCATCGTCCCCATAACCAGAATAACAGGTAACCGTGAAATAATGAAGCAAATCTAAGCTGTCATCTTGATATTCCCCATCAAGCCCTCCTTTAAGTAAGGCCTCTCTGTGGTTATCATACCTAAAAAATTCAAAAGTGAAAAGAGCTAGACAAATAAGGACTTATTTAAATGCAATTATATAAAAATTCACAAGGACTCTGTCGTTCTCAGTCAGCCAACACGATAGTGTATGTCTCAACATGTGCAACCCATAGCCTCACCGCTTTAAAGGAATCTGAAAATTAAAATACTTGGACGTCTTTCAGGAACTGAAGATTAAAATCACGCCTGCAACTTCTAATCCCATAATAATAGTAGCTCCTACCAACTAGGAACTCCAGACTCTCTCTTAACAGGTAGCTAAAGTACATAGGAAAGAGAACTACTAAACGGTACAGTATTGAACATAATATGGTCCATAAGTACATATTTAAGGCCTGGGAATTTACCACCATTTACCTGAAAAACTTATTTGTATTTATATAAATTTCAGCCAGGACACACACACACACCATTTGCTCTTCATAAAAAGTCTGTAACAGTATTTATTATCATCCTTGCTTGATACGGCAGGAAACTAAAGCTCAATAATATTAATACTGGTTGTTCATCATCATAAAGTCTGTAAGCAGCAAGACCAGAACTCAAAGTTAGGTTGCTCCTACTGCAAAGGCTGGGCTCCTCACCTCAAAATGGTAACAAGCACCAGGCAACAGGAGAGTAACCAGGCAGGAGCTTTAAGAGAAAATGAGACAGTCTAAGATTTAGAGGGGGACTAAATAAAAAGGTGCCATGTGGGCACCAATACTGCAAAGGCAGGCAAATGGTTTTGTTCATTTTTGGAGAGAAAAATGAACAAAACCCTATATAGCCCAAGGTGGCTTGAAACTCCCTATGTAGCCCAGGTGACTCTCTTGAGGACTGGGGCCATATGCAGAGACAACAGGCATATGCATGCTGGCTCTAGTTCAGAGTTTCAAAGTCCTTAGAGAAAAGTTCAATCACTTCCTTCTTCATATGAGGTTAAAAAGAATTTGTAGGAAATTCCCTTTTAATCATCTGTCTTTTGAGAGCTGGTGTGCTGTACAGGGTTTAAGCAGATGACTGTCCCAGCAGCACCTTGCTAACCCTCTGTGTTTTGAGAGTCAGTATGCTGTACAGAGTTTAAGCAGATGACTGTCCCAGCAGCACCTTGTTATTGTTAGGAGCAGGATTTTTCACTGTTATGGCTGAGTTGGAAACCTATTCATTTGCAGCAGGGCCGAGGCGCTGAAAATCAGAACCTCGACATACACATTCTTGTTACAAAATGAGACTGTATTATGCGCTCATCTTTGTTAAAAGAACTTATTTGTACAATAAAATTTATTCAAGTGCTCTATAGAAATGTATTATAATTCTTACATTAAAATAATTAAAATAAGAATTGCTACGAAAAACAAACATCCTTCCTGTGTAAGAATTACCTTGTCATACACAGAGGGAACCCCACTCAGTGAGAAACCACCTGCAGCATCTGAGTTAAAGCTATGAAGCATCACCAGACTTGCTTCCCAGAGAACACCAGACAGTTGGAATAATCATCCCCTAAGTTCCTTCCTGCCCACATACTGCACTTTACATAACGAAGAGATGACAGATGCTTCAGAGCACTCCCAACGCTCAGTGTATTAAACTGTTAAGAAACCAACAACCTCATACTGACCATTCCTGCTAACAAATTAAATGTGGGTAAGAGTGGCAACACAATATACTCACCACGCTCTTTCCTGAGGGTCACTTAAGACATCGTATGCAGCTTGAATTAATTTAAACTGTTCAGCTGCTTCTGCGGCATTATCCAGGTTTTTATCTGTTAAAATAAAGTCACAGAAATTTAGTCATGAAAAAAAGTAGACGCATAGGCCATCAAAATGGCCAAGTGGGAAAGTTGCTGGTTTCCAAGCCTGAAGACCATGTACCCTCCATGGCATACCTGTATGTATGCAATATACACACATGTACACAGATACGTATGTGTATGTAGGGGTGTGTATATGTGTGTGTATGTACATATGTGTATATGTATGTATATATATATGCATATATGTATATCATATATGTACATACAGATACGATATTCTTTTCTTTTGAATGAGCTTGGCATGGAAGTGCATGTCTTTAACCTCAGCACTTGTACAGTACATGCAACTGGATCTCAGAATTCAAGACCAACTTAGTCTAGCTAGCTCCAGGCCAGTAAAGGCTACATAGTTAAACCCTGTATCAATATGTGTATCAAAATACATATGAATTTTAAATAGTAGGGGCTGCCAACTGGTACAATAGATCAGGGATAAGATGCTGCCCATCAAGCTAGACAGCCTGAGTTCAATCACTGAGGACCACATGGTAGGAAAAAAAGAATCCTGACCCCCACATGTGCACCTTTTTGCACGTATGCGCTAATGATTCTTTTCTTGGTCATGCTTCCTTAACTGCAAAACTCAAAAGCCACTTTGCCTGCAAACGGCAGCAGCAGTGATCTCTGCTCCATTCTTGTTTAAGCCCCCTTCAGCAGTGCTGGTCTGACCAACTGAAGGTGCAGGAGGAAATCAAGGTGTGGCATGAGAGGACATGGACTGGACAGCAGCCTCTACTCTGGGCTCTTGCCATCTCCAGGAATACTCATGTGACAGTGTGAGGAACTCAGATAGCTTCAAGGGATGAACAACAGAGTGTAGGAGAAACAAATGGAGATTGGCCAACAATTGTGTCCATGAGTCTGGAAGCAGGTCGTCCCAACATTGGTGAGACAGCCTTAGCAGAAGCTATAAGCTAAGCCACTCCCACATTCGATGCTTCAGAACCCTCAGAGTCTGTCTGCATAATGAACTGATACACACCAGTTTTTTTGTTTACTGTTTTAAACCCTAAAGCTTTGGTAATTTTGTTCCATCATAAGTGGATAATACATCCATAAATTATGAATCTTACATGGAACACATCAAGCTATTACTACTCAATACTTGTCAGGATATTGAGACAATATTGAGACTATGACAGAATGTGTTCCCTCCAAACAGCCATGCAGCCTTACTATTTGTCTCCATGGCTGAGGAGGGCACTGTGCCTCCTCTCATTTGTCAGCACCTGATCCCAAACCCTACAAATGGCTTTCTGCCTAATATCTAACACTAATATTTTTTCCAAGCATAGCAGTTTTGCCATGACTCTTTTATCCTGTGAAACTAAAAGTAGTCTTACATTAACTAAAAATAATTGCCAACTGCTATCAACACTTGTATACACTCACTTTCCAACTCTAATGCCCCTTTCAGAGTGCACCCATTTGAAGACAGCCAGCATTAGCCGATCAACTATGTTCTGACTGAGAATGCCAGCTATGGGCTCAAATGTTTGAATACTTGGCCCCGGTTGGTGGAATTGTTTGGGAAGGATTAGGAGGTGTGGCCTTGTTGGAGGAGATGTGTTACTTGGGGTAAGCTTTGAGGTTTTAGAGGACTAGGACCATTTTGAGTTAGTTCTCTCTGCCTCCTACTTACAGATCTAAATGTAAGCTCTTAGCTGCTGTTCCAGCCACCTGCCACCTGCTACTTCTGCTCAGCCATAATGGACTAATAACCCTCTGAAACCATACACACAATATAAACTCTTTTTCTATAAGTTGCCTTGGTCTTTGCATGTTATCATAGCAATAGAAAAGTAACTAAAGTAAGATGCAAAGATGAGTTTACTAAGTGATGCTTCCTGGAAAAACAGTTTCTTGTGAAAGGTGGTCTTGTTACAGTGTGCTCTTAACCCCCCTGCTGGGTGGTCCTGTTACAGAGTGCCCTTAACCCCCCTGCTGGGTGGTCCTTGTTAGTGTGCCCTTAACCCACCTGCTGTACCCTCCTCCAGCTTTAGCTCTCAATTACAGGAATGGTAGCAGACAAATTCATACCCCAAATTTACTGTTTCTTTCTTCCAAATAACAATTGAACCTTGTCCTCCAGTGGGTACCTGGCCCTTGTAGTAAAGATTCTGTTCTTCACCCTTAAAGTTTAGGTGTAACCACATGACTCAGTTAATAAAATCTACAAAAGTATTCTACATTGGGTTTTAAGAATCTTCCTAGCTGGGCAGTGGCACGCCTTTAAACCCAGGTTGGGAGGCAGAGGAAGGCGGATTTCTGAGTTCAAGGCCAGCCTGGTCTACAGAGTGAGTTCCAGGACAGCCAGGGCTACACAGAGAAACCCTGTCTCGAAAAACAAAACAAAAAAATCTTCCTTAAAAGGCAACTAGCGCAAGCCCTTGTCTCTTCTTTACACGTTCCTTCTCCTGTGACTAGTATCTTGAACTGTCACTTCGGATGACGAATGAGGGCCCATTTGAGAACCGCTAGGCAGAAAGTCCACTGAGCCATAGGAGAGAACTGCTATCCTAAGGTGTTGCAGCTGAGAAAGCAATTCTGCCTTTGAGACTCACAGTTTACATTTGATTCAAGGGTTCCACACACGGTAAAGACAACGGAGCAAGTCTCCAATGGTTTCATGAAACACGGGGGCTATCAGAACTAGGTAGCCACCTCTGATTTCTTGTGAGGTGTGAAAAAAGAAATTGGTTTTTGCATCAGCTGACACCCGACCTCCTGCCATATTCAGTAGCACACAACCCTCATACCCTTTCAAGGGGAAGCTCCCTTGACAAGTGTTAAGATCTCTATGTCTTCATCAGCTCATTGATAACAGGTCCATGGAGAAAAAGATGAGGACAAATCCCTAGGACATTGTGGTATCTTCCAATATCCATCTCAGCATTCAACGAGCATATCCCAAGTGGGGCTACTGACAGCTATGGCGTCACTGACAGTCTACACTGACTTTTTTTTTTTTTTTGCAGGGGGGGGGGGGGGGGGGGGGGTGGATAGGGAGAGTCCTAGAAGAAACGGGAGAAACTTTAAGTCTCAAACATTCATGTCAAGACACAACAGTCCAGTTCAAATTAAATAACCTAAAAGCTGAAAAAAAAAAAAAGACTGGCAACTGATTCTTCTTACACATATATATATATAAATAAATGGTTGCTGTGTGTGTGTGTGTGTGTTCCCTCTTTTTAGTACCGCACCTGGTCCAACTTCTTCCCGTTCCTTCCTTCCCCAAAGAAGTTTGTAGAAAGCTAAAGCTTTTAAACACAAAAAGCCTGTGCATACCATCTAATAACAAGATATAACTGCTGAGTAGAATTTTTTCATAAATTGTATTTGCAATCCGTCACATGGCTTCCACTTTATGTAAGTGCATCTGAGCTAGATGACTGTGTCGAACTGAGATTAACCACCAGAGTCTAACAAAATGAGCAATAAAGGAGTCTACATTTTGGCACATATTCTGGTAACAAACAGTCACTGAGGTTTACTAGGCGTCCATCTTGCACTACTCTGTGTGGTTTTCTCTTGACACAAGCCCGTATTCTGCTGTCATCTCCTACACTTTCTAACAATGCCTGCCTTCTGGGAGGTTTTGTGACTGTCCCTTGCAAAAGCTTGCTCTGACAAAGCATCACTTCTCTGCAGGTCTTGATACAGCACTCCTCTGGCAGCCCCATGGTGAGTCTGGCCAGGCCTGTGCCTGGTCACTGACCCTTACTCACTATTCCTTCCAATGGTCTCCTCTACTGCCACTATCTATCTCCTTCTCCCTTCTCCTACTCTCTAGTCTTCTAGTCACCCCCACCCCCCCAACCATGAGAGACTAGCATCTTGCTGCTCAGTATTTCCACTTTGGTCCTCCTGGCCTCATCTCCAGGCTGCCCCCCCTCCCTGAAACACTCTCCCATTACAACCAGAGAGAAACTTGAAAACCTGGCATTTATCGCCCTGTTTCCAGTTCTTCTATGGTCCACCAAAGCTCTTAGGCTAAACTCCTACTCCAGAATTTAGCACATCCCTCCAGGCCTGCCCCACCTGGTTGGTTATGCCAGACTCTCTCTCACACTCACTCCTTCCTCCTCTCTCCGCAGGCGAACTGCCACCTATTATTTTGTGTCTCCACCTAGAAGTCACATCTTCACAGCCAAGCTTCTGGGGTGGCTTTTCCCGTCCCTCACCCACATATACAAAGCTGGCCAGGCATGGACTTATCAACACTTGAATTTGCCCTCACACAGACCTTCTCTTCTAGGATGCAAACTGCCCGTTTTCTTTCCTGTGTCTCCACAAAATGCATCCAGCCATGGCAGAGACCTCTCCTGCCTTGTTCACCTGGCAAAGCATATGCATTTGCCCTTAGAATTAATTTTCTGTCTTGCCCTTTCCCATTCTGAAAATCAAGGCATTCCCAACTTCCTTCCAAGTCCTAACTCAGCTTCTAATGATAATCAGCCATTACTCTATGACAATGTTTTCCTGCCACTTTTACATTTTCTTTGGATTTATTTACCTTGACTATTTCTTTTGACTTCCTGCTATGATAAAATTCTGCCCTTTCAATAGGTGTGTGTGTGTGTGTGTGTGTGTATACACATGTATGCATACATATGTTCCTCATTTATTGTTATCACCCCAATGCTTATTTCTGTCCCGTCTACTATGGGCCTGCCTTCCCACTCTGGGTCTCCCTCCAGTCTTCCACTCTTCCAAACCATTCTATAGCCTTCCTTGTAAGTAAGTACTGCCCTCCATCCCCTGGGACATCTTTTGCCCATCACTGTGCTCTTCCTGAAACAGGACTCGTCCAAGGTCCTCCCTGTGGAGACCTCAGCATCTCTAGGTACACAGAGGAACCCAGCTCCCATTACATGGGTGCTTACTAGTTGTTGTATTAACCCAAACAGCAATTAAACTATTTTGCTCAGACAAGTAGTTAGCTTCCATGTGTGCAAGGCATGTTTCCTTAACAAGACTCTGAAGTCCCTGTTTTAGCATTTCAAAATCTAGATATTATACCTTGTGAAAGTGACTTGTATCTTCAGGGAAGGTATGAGAAAAACTGAGCTTAAACACGTTTGTATTATATGGTGTATTTTTTCTCATTTAAGCAAAAAAAAGACATATATACCCTTCCAAACTTATTAGTCATCTACCTGTGCACATCCATCTTCCACAGACTCTGGGATAACAGCTTAAAGGTAAAGCAAAACTATTAAAACAAAACTACAACAAAAACAGGTAAATCAGCCACGAAGAAAACCTATGTGAAATAACCCATGCCTAGTGGCAATGGACAGTAATCCCAATTACTTGTGAAGGTGAGGCAGGATGATCACATGTTCAAAGGCTGCCTTGGTAACTTAGGGAGACCCCATCTCAAAATGATTGGTTAAAAACAGGGGAAGGGCGGTGTGCTGGATGGTGGAGCGCTGGCCAGCAGGTGCGCGGCGCTGGCTTTAATTCCCAGTACCGAGAGGCGGAAGAGAGCCTCAGGAATCTCAAACAGACGGGATTCAACTACTAAGTTTCGTAGCCTGGTAGATGAGGCTCCATCAGAAGTCACTCAGACCCGTTTTACAGCAACAGAAACCATCCCCGGGAAGCAAACTCCTAAGTAAGCTCGCCCAGTTCTCTGGGCAGTCCCCGTAACTAGAACGCGCCGTGGGAAAACTCGTGTCCAGAGCGGGGCCGGGTCTGCGGGAGCCTGGGAACTCTGAAGGCGAGCGCGAGCGGGCCTGTTTAAAAGCCAGTCCCCGGCCGGGCGGCGTGGGGGGCCGGCAGCCCGGCCGCAGGAGCCGGAGGCGGCTGCATGCCGAGTCCGCTCCTCCTCCGAGGTGCGGACAGGGCCGTGCCGTCCCCACAGCGTGCGCCCCGCCAGGCCGGGCGGCTGGCGGTGTCGGCCCGGCCGGGGTCTCGCGGCCGCGGGTAGGCTCCCCGTCCTCCGGTCACCTACCCGGGTGCCACCTCAGGGCCAGCTTCCGATAGGCCTTCTTGAGCTCCTCCTCGCTGGCGTCGCGCCGCACCCCCAGAGCCTCGTAGTGACACTTCATGGCGGGGCTGGATACGGGGCCGGGGCCCGGGGCGGGACCGACGCCCGGGCCCGGACAGAAGCGGCAGCGGCGGCGCTGGCTGTCCTCTCCTCCCGCGGGAGCCCGGCGCCAGCAGCCGGCCAGCCAGCGAGCCCTGCGGCGGCGGCGGCAGCGGCGCGGGGCGGCGGAGGCGCGCGGCGGTGGACGACGCGGGCTGCGGCACGCGGGCGCGCGGAGGGGGCGGTGCCGACGGCTCCGCATGGGCGGGGGCTGGGCTGGGTTCCGGGGGAGCCTCGCGCCGCGGAGGCGGGGCCTGGGCGGGGGAGGCGGGGGAGCCACGCGGATAGTCATTGTGAGGAGCACAGTAGGCTGTTTGAGTGGAGGGCAAGGTAGGCTAGGTATGGGAAGTAGTCTGGGAAATACCTTCCCGGCGTTTGGATTATTTCTCTGCAGACGAGGCAACTCGGGCTTCAAGTAGCCAAGTGCTTAGTTTCAACCAGAAGTTCCGGGTGGAAAGAAACCCTGGGGTTTAGTATCTTTTCAATTCTCTTCAGCTACCACTTCCTAGGATCTCTTTAATTTTTTTTTTCCATTCTTGTGATATGTACGACAAAGGACAGCAAATAAGATGATTGCTTAAGTCAGTTTTTAAAACATTTTAAGGTAGCATACCAAAAGCCAGGCTGAGCGCCGGGTCTGAAGAACACAGCTTTAATCCCAGCCCCCACCCAGGAGGCCAAGGCCAGTTTATTCAGGAGTTCCAAACCATACCTTCAATTATCTGTGAATTAAAGGCTTGCTTGTTCCACGTAAAGAGTTAAATTCATGATTCTGTCTCTGCATCCCAAGTGCTGGGCTTAGAGGCCTCACGGCCAGATTAGGTTCCTTTTACACATATATTAAATGTGTAATTTAATATAGCATAAAATGTCCACATCATAGCAAGTACTCTTCCTAAGAATGAGTCATAAAGAAACATCAACTTGTCGTGAAATGTCTTAAACAATACCCAGCCTTGCTAAAACAAGACCTCAAAAAGCAAAAAGAAAAAAAAATGTTTATAGAGCATTTCCTCTCTGGAGAACTTTCCTTGATTGTAGAAGAAGGCAACACATTTTTTTTTCTCCCTCCAATGTGTGCCTTTGTTTGCAAACTCTGGAAGACTGACTTGCCTGACTGGAGATGGTGGTCTTTGCCTGTGATTGCCAGCATTTGGGAGACCAAAGCAGAATGATAGCCGTGAGTTCAAAACCAACCTTCCGATTTAAAAAATAAAATAAAAAAATTTTAAAAGTTGTCTTTTTTTTTTTTTTTAACAACCCGCAAAAAACCTGTTCCTCTACATGGAAATATTTAATAAAAATTAAAATATTTATATGACCTAAGAGAAATCTGAGTGCTGAATGAAAAATAGAGAAAAAGAGAGAGAGAGTGAGAGAGAGAGAGAGACATGACTGCTCCTAGGTTTGGTGGAGGAGAAAGTTTATTGTGGATAAAAAGGAGAGCATAGCCAGGGCGTCTGGGAGAGTCCAGAGTGAACGTGACCCTGAGCCCGTGAGGGGAGGGAAGGGGGAAAAGTAATACCAGAAGGCAGGTCACTGAAATGGCTGGGTTATACAGGGAAGAGCCTCGGGGGAGAAGTGCAGCCACTGAGAAGAGTTCCTGGTAGAGGGCAAAGGGCGGGTTATGCCCTTTACAGGTAGAGGGACTGAGGGATGCTGGGAGAACCTGGCAGCCAAGTCTGCTTTTGATATGTTAAATAGGCACCTCTGCCTTATTGTCCCAGTGTAGGAGACTTAACCGGCTTAACAGGTACTATGCATCTATCTCTCTTGAATCCTAACTTTCTGTATGCTATTAGCTTAATTGGTTTGAGAATGCAGTCATGGGATAGTATTTAGCCAACAGGTTTTGGGGGATTGGAGTAGTCATATTAATTACTCTATACTACATACATGGTGAGAGATCTGTACATTTATTCCAACCTACTGGATGTCAAAATGGTATCCTAAAGCCTATGAAAACACATTAATAACTTTAATATGGAATGCTTACATACATCAGGTGGCTGTGGGTTCTGTTTAATAATACATGGCTGAAAAAGACATTCATTGCTAGCATCTCTTGTATTGGGTTGGAGCAACCAAACAGGTAAGGGTGAATGTCCCTTCCTTAATATCCTGCCTCCAACACAATCACAAAACCCAACTGAGCCTCAGCATTTTCTCTATACGAACTAGATGTCTAAGTCACTACCTAAACTCTTGCCTATTTGTCAATCATTAGTTAAGGTGAGAATGGATAGGGCTGGAAAAGTTTGAGTTCCCAAGATACCCAGGATCTTCCTTCTCCTGAGAATCAATTAGGGGTGGGGAATGTGGGGTTGAATATACTTTTTCCCTTCAGCCTTGTGTGGTTGTTTGTAAACTCTGCAAATTGCTTTACTGCTTTGGGTAAGTCATTTATTTTGGCCCACAACAATGGATTGAAATATAGAGTTAAGTTGGATGTTATTTCAGTCATCTTTGGTTGGTTTTGAGACTATGTAGTCCAGATTGGTCTGGAGTGTGCAGGACTATAGTTGCAGCTTCTCAAGAGCTAGGTAGGATTTCAGGCATGAGTCACTGGATTCTGTTTCAAGAGCATTCTGATTAAACATACTGATTTTTATATAAGCTATCTGAGAGTGAAAAGGATGCAATTTGAGGAATAAAACTTCCACAAATTAACTGTTAATTTGAAATGACTGGAAAAATTAAGAGGAAAAAAAAATACAAGAGGAAAATTGTGAAATTGGAAATTCTACCAAAACCTCACAATGCAGATATCTAAAGTTCATGTTTTTCAAAACTGCCAACTTCTCTTTATAGTATGTGTTTATAATATATATTCTCTAATGAACGCTTCCTGATGTTTTAACACCTTAGTCTCATTTCCACTTCAGGCTTTACTCAACTGACTAGATAACCGATGGCTATGTAGTCTTCTGTATTTAACTGACTAGATAACCGATGGCTATGTAGTCTTCTGTATTTAACCAGCTGTGGCCATGAGAAGTAACCACGTATGTACTTCAGGTGAATCTCTATCTGAATCACTTGCATAATTTAAATGACTCCAAGAAGTCTTAAACTACAAGAAAAGTAGCACAATTAACAACTCCACTGAACCCAGGTCTTCTCCAAGAGCAATGAGGGATCTTAACCCTGAGCCATCTCTCCAGCCCCTACACACAGATTTTAAATCACTGTGCTGGTTTTTGTCAACTTGACAAACTATAGGGTCACTTGGGAAGATGGAACAATCAAGGAAGTATGTCTTTCAGGCTGGTCTGTGGGCATGTCTATAGGGTATTTTGATTGCTAACTGATGATATAGCAGGGACAAGCCTCCCCTATAGGCAGTGCCATCCTTAGGCAGGTGACTGGTAGGAAAA
The DNA here is from genome assembly GCA_019843965.1 of Rhynchomys soricoides. NCBI lineage: Eukaryota > Metazoa > Chordata > Mammalia > Rodentia > Muridae > Rhynchomys > Rhynchomys soricoides. Next base: position 6,195,999 of record JADRCH010000047.1, read on the forward strand.
GCAGCTGAGCAAACCAGGAGCAAGCCACTAATCTGTTCTACTGGATCTCTGCCTCGGTTCCTGCCTCTAGATTCCTTTTAGTTCCTGTCTTTATTTCCCTCAGTGGTGAGCCTGGAAGTGTAACAGAAATGATTTCCTCCCAAGTCGCACTGGGTAAGGTTTATCACTTCAACAGAAACCAAATGAAGACAAACATAAACATACTAGAAATTATGCCTAGAACCAGTAACTGCATAACACTGGAAATAAGTGAAAGACAACCCTACCACAGGAAAACAGGATTAGTCCAATGCCACTCCCACAAAACCCTAATCTCCCCTCAAAAATATTTTTATTTTGCAACCGGTATTATCATAGGCAAGAGCACAAAAATGATTTTTCTAATATCTGGTAAGGTACAACTTTGGACCTTACAAAAATATCAAAAAGCCTTATTGCTAAAAGCCTTTGACTAGAGTTTTATTTAACAAGTGTTGTACAAAGAGATTTCTGTACAGAAATATTTACCACAGGCACTGTACTAGAAACACAAACCTTAAATATCTTTGACTGGATAAAGCATGTATGTCTAGTTAGTAGACATGCAGCAGATGTTTGAAAACACACAGTTAAGTAAAATGGCGTGACAAAACCACCTGATCCAGCATGTGTCTGTGTGTGTGTGTAAAACATCTATGTTCATGCATCTCACCAGCCAGCCATCCCCATCACCACTGGTGGATCAGGTTGTTGCTTTTCCCTTGCTACTGCTCTCTAGAACCTGAAGTTAATCTAAAATAAATTTAAAATTACTTACAAACAGGTATTAGTTTTTTTTCAAAACCTAAGAATTACACTGGTGATAGAGGTACTAAAATGATCAGATATCAAAGTAACTTTTACTCTCCTGATGTAGCTGTTGTCTCCAAGGCTTACTGCTTCAGTTTAACCTAGGCCTAGTCCTGGAAGCTCCTAGCCTCTGTACAATTTAATCTAGGCCCAGAATGCTTTCAGCCTCAAGAGACTGAATAAGCTCACCCTTTCTGATCTCTAGCTAGCTGATTCAACTCAGGTGTTCTGGCTCAAAACTCCTCTCCAAGCTGACTGATTCAATCTAACTTCTCTCTTGGCCTCTTTTTTGCTGTACTTGGCCTCAAATTAACTCTAGCTATCTGTTCTAATCTTCTGGCTCATTCTTTCTTCAACATGTCTCTGTGTAACTGTCCCAGCAAAACTGCCTTCTTTGCTGCTCTCAGAGCCTCTCTTTTCTCCTGAATTGGGCATATCCTGTTCTCTTTTTCTGATTAGTCACTTCCACTTAAATATATATCACTTTCAAACATGGGTGTTTCCTTCTACAAACTAATTTTACCTTGCCTGGGATTAACGGTGTGTGCTAAGGCTGAGCCACAACTAGAAACAGGGTTTTCCAGTAAACACCACAAAGTTGGGGTTCAGTGTGACCAAATAGCCTGTGACAATCAGAAGTCGGCTTCCCAAGGCTTCATTAGTGACTTCAGCAGAGAAAGCTCAGTGAAATGACGTCCACCCTGCCATCCAGTCTTCAACATCTTTGTAAGTAATTAAAGACCCAATTAGTCTGTTCGAATTTCAGCTTAACCCAACTACAATTCTAAGCAAAAAGGGAAAGCCAACTGTGTGCTGAAATGCGCTCAAGACTCAATCCTAAGTGAGGCTCTGCAAAGAGTGAAGTGGCTGCCAAGTTCTGAAGAGGCGTTATTTAGAGAAGACCAACATTAACTCAAAGATTTTAATTTTTCAAAATGGCGCCCTAATTAGACATAGCTAGTTCTGCATACTAAAAGTATTTACACATGGAATACAAAATAAATACACAGGAACTAAGAGACAGCTATGCACCAGTTCATTTGGCACTTCCTCTGCTCATCTTCTGCTGCAGCTTCCGATGCCTTTTGTAAACCCGCCTCTTTCTTGCTTTCAGATCTACTTTTGGCTCTGGTTTCACCCACTGTATTTCTATTGGTTTCTCCTCTGCTGGTGTAACAAACACGTCTGCAGTGGGATCATGTGGAAGAATAGTCTTTGGTTCTTTCTTCCTCAACTTCTGAACATCTTTGACTTGCTGTCTCTCTCTGTACTTTGCAGCTGTGATGGACCTTATGAGACGCCGATGCTAGACACAACAAAGAGTAGATGCTTTTGAATTAAGGCATTCATGTATGTACCCTCACCAAAATCATAAAAAATAATAATTTGCAGATACACGTGCAGCAAAACAAATTCAGTCATACAGGTGGTAAAGTAGTGATTACAAAATTATTTTAGCTAAAGAGCTATATTATCACAGACAAAAAAAGCAAAACAGAACCAACCAAAACACCCAGCTTACCATGTTTGGAGACTGGTAATGAGGATTTTCATATAAGGTTGGTCCGCCAAAGCTTCCCTGAAAAATCTTTATGAGATTTAAGACAAAACGAGGTCCTATTTCCACTAGAGCAGCATCTTCTTCTATAATCTTCAAAAAAAAAAGGAGAAACACATTCCTTGTGGTTTGGGTATATTGCCAAAAGGTAAACCAGCCACCACCTCATTACAAGTATGCTCTAAGAATTGATAAAACAAGCAAGGTACACTTTGAATCTCAGCACCGAGGCAAAGACAGGTGAATTTATGCCTCGTCTACGTGAGTTCCTAGCCAAACAGAGCTACATAAAGGGACCCAGTCGCAAACAAACAAGACAAAACAAAAACAAAATAAAGCACAAAACCAGAATTGATAATCTTCAAAGTAAGATGGTAAGAACTTGGAAAGTGGTAAATCACAATACTTCCTAAAATCTGTTACTAGCTCAAGGAAGTCACACAAAAACCATGATCTTCTTTTTCAGTGTTCATGTGTGCTGGTGCATGTATGCATGTGCATGTGTGAAGGCTACACAGCAACTACAGGTGTTATTCTTTAGGAGCTGCCTGCAGGTCACTTTGTTTATAGCCATTTATATTGTAGCTGGGTGTATGTGTGTTTTGGTACACACCTGCAGAAGCTAGAGGACACTTAGAGGAGTCAATTCTCTCCTCCTACCTACCACATGTGTCCTGGGAACTCAGGTTGCCCAGCTCAGTGATGGGCATTTACCAGCTGAGCCATCTCATGCCCCACTTTGCTTTTTGAGATGGCCTCTCACTGGTAGCTGAACTTGTAGATTAAACTTCAGTGGCCAGCCAACAAGCCACACCCATTACCTGTCTCTGCCTCTCCAGATCTAGGTTTACAAACACATACCACTTACGCCTCAGCTCTTCATGCTTACACAAGTACTTTATCCCTCAGTGTTTCTTTTTAACTGTGAAATCGGAATTTGTTTTAAGTCTAACTAACATTCTTCTCATTTGTCCGTTTAGACAGGGTCTCTCTACAGAGCCCTGGCAGTTCTGGAACTCATGGAGACCCACCTGTCTCTGCCTCCCGAGCGCTGGGAAAGCACTCTTATTAACATTCTCAGTACATCTACTCTTCCAAGTCAAGAGATGTGACTGATACTGTAAGACATCTTCTATAGAGCACGCAGACAGGAGCCCGTGTCAATCACCTGCAGCTCAAGGAAATCTTGTTCATGCTGTTCTCCACTTTTCTGCACATGATGACAAATTCCTGCCTCAAGATTTCTAGAAGCCCTACTTCCCCTGAATGAGTCATTTCATGACTCACCTAAAAGTTGTTACTGTAGCAATTATGTTTCCCTAAGCCTTAGCAGCCTCCTACCCTCTACCTGCTACAGCCTAACCTTTCTGGAAGAGAAGTAACGAACTGTCCTTTACAGGACTCAGGAAAGGCTGGACCCAATCAGCAGAGTTCCAGTCCATGTTCTCCCTTTAAATGATTAGAACAGCTTGTTACAAATGTTGTATATGCCACATCAACTGACACCAGAGAAAGAAGCAAGTAGAGATCACCTCAGGTATGTGGCAGCAATCATTTCCCACAAATATCTGAAGAGAAATCGAACTACTTAAAACAAAAGAATACATATTTGTATGGTCAGTAATGCTACATATCCCAAAATATTTAAAACATGAAAAATAAAGCAAAGCCAACCTGGAAGTTCCGAAACCATATCCTGTTATCCAGAATAGTGAACGTAAACACATGGTCCACAAACGGCTGACTCTTGGGATGGTACCGTGGTGTACTAAAGATCTTGTAAAAAGAAAAAAGTGTTAGTCTTTCATTCCAAGGCACAGCACGTGCTCTGATGTCTAAGTTAATAAGCACATCCAAAATCTGTCTATTATATACTCCTAAAACTACTTTCTAAGAAAGATATTTACCTGAATTAAGAATTCTTTTAACAAAGCATAATGTGGCAAGTCATCAAAAGCCTATAAATAAAAATATGAACACACCACTTAAAATCAAGAGCACCTTCTTTGAACCTTCTTTATATTAGCTAGATATATGTAAAATCAACCATATAGAATAAGTCAGAACACGCACTGAATGAGAAACTTACAGGGTCAAAAGACAAAAGGGGCCGAGAACCTTTCAAACAGTTTCCTGTCATCTTTAATTCAGCCAGGGTATGAACTAAAAAAAAAAATTGTAATGAACAAGTTAAAAACTTTGACACAATTATCCCCAAACATTTCTAAATGTTCACTAAGAAATGTTAAGTCAAACTTACTATTTTGAACCAAGAATTTGGCAGATGGCCCATGAGGTGAATTTGAAAGCCTGAAATAAATGAAAGAAGCTTTTCAACAGATCAGAATGTGCAGTGCAGTGAATGCTCACCCATACTAGCAGATAATAAAACAGCACATGTCCATACGACAGGACGTCTGTAGTATTAGATACAAATGTCTATAGTGTAAGATAGCCCATGTCTACAATATTCACGTTAAATGGTCTTCAGGGGCTTCAAATACTGCACAGTCAAAGGAGTTCACTCTATTCCTATTCCACCTTTTATATAAAAATTACATCCTGTTATAAAAGATTTACTCAATTCCTTTTTTTTTTTTTTTGGTTTTTTGAGACAGGGTTTCTCTGTGTAGCCTTGGCTGGAACTCACTCTGTAGACCAGGCTGGCCTCGAACTATTAAAAACATGCACCAACACTACTGGGAAGATTTACTCAATTCTATCAATATATTCTTACCACATATAGAGATCCTGTTTTTTCTTAGCTTCAAAGTAGATGCATTTGTTGCAATTTTTCATTTCACAGACCTAAAAAAAAAAAAAAAAGCAACAGATAATAAACAAGAACTAAAGTAATAAGTAACCAGATTTCTTTTTAAAAACAACCTGTGTATATTTATTCACAGAATTTTATTTCACCTCTGGCATTCTACTCAAGGTAGACTTGTTGTTCTATGCCTCTTCGGAAGGATCCACTCAAAGCTCTTTCGTCTATGGTATTATGTATTTCCTTTTTTACTGACCAAGTATCATGCAGTCCAAGCTGCCCTTATCCTGACACTCTGCCACCTCCGAGTGTTGGACTGCAGGCTCGCTAGTCTAATATGTTAGAGTTCCTGGTGCTCTTGCTGTTACTGAAGATCTGACTACAGTCCCATGCACAAACTATAATGACTGAAAAAAACACCAGAAAATATTCGATATTACAACCGTATCACTAAATACAGCTCTAAGAAAACCAAAGAGGGCATTGGATCCCATTACAGATGATTGTGAGCCACCATGCAGCTGCTGGGAATTGAACTCAGGACCTCTGGAAGAACAGCCAATTCTCTTCATTGCTGAGCCAACTCTTCAGCCCAATATCTTTTATTTCAATCATCAGCTTTTTGGCTTTTTATTTTAATTTTATAACATTTAAACTTTTATTTACACAGGCATTTATTCATGAATTAAGGAATTGGTAAGAAGCAAAAGTAAACAAAACCGACTTAAAGTGATTTGATCAACATTTTAAAGATTTTTTTGTTTTATTTTGTTTGTCTCTGTGTATCAATGGCTGTTCTGAAACTTGCTCTATAGCCCAGGCTGGTCTCAAACTCAAGAGACCTGCCTGCTTCTACCTTCCGAGTGCTGAGATTAAAGGCAAGCAACACCATGCCAGCAACGTGGTAAAGATTTTAAAAACTACCCTTAAGAAACACAAAAGCATCCTAAGAATAAACTCCTGTGATATAGTAAACTCAAAGTACTCAAGATGTGAAACATGCCAAGTTAAAAAACATTTTCCTTTGATTTTGTTGCTCTTTTTTAAAAGACACTTTCTGGGACTCTGTACTGGCCTTCTCTACTGGAACGCTCTTCCAACCATTTCTTGGTAAGACTGAAAGAGTGAACTGACAACCCCCCTTCAGGACAACACCTCTCAGATATGCTTTTCTAGTCTAGCTCAGGAATGAAAAATACACACTGCTTTATTTCTTGTATACTCACTGGAAAGTATAATCTTGTTTATGTCCTGTCTCCTCCCTCATTGAAGCTTCCTGACAAAGAGGGAATTGTTCTAGCTCTGGTTAACACTGTTGCCACAGCTTGTAACATAATGCCATATTACAACGTCTGTGCCAAGCTATCAAAGAGAAACATTCCAGGAGCCAAAGAACTACCTTAGAACTGCTTAGAAAATTTTGCTTTGTAACAAGCTTAGTATCGTCAACAGTACTTGGAATTAACTGTTATTAACTTGTAATACCCAGAGAACAAATTTTCCCTGCACATTTAATGAGATTACTTTTTTTTTTCCATGACAGTGTTTCTCTGTGTAGCCTTGGCTGTCCTGGAACTCACTCTGTAGACCAGGCTGGCCTCAAACTCAGAAATTCACCTGTCTCTGCCTCCCGAGTGCTGGGATTAAAGGCGTGTGCCCACCACTGCCAGGCAAGATTACTTTTTTACAGCATGGGTTTTCTATATTAAATAGCTAACATTTTTTGAAATTGTTTTATATATTTTGGTTGATAATCCTTGAATACCTACTGTACGTTTCGATACTAGATATCATGGAAGAAAAATAACTGACAAATTAGCAAAATTAATAAAATTGGAACTATTCACAAAGTGATTTTAACAAGTCACTAACTTGTTAAGTTATCCTCAGAGTTGATAAAATATTTGTTGTTAGTTTTAAAATTACCTCATTTATTACAAATAATTTGTCTTTACGATCCATTTTAGTATCTATAAAAAGAAAAAGAGAAAGCAAGTAAATAATAGATTTTAAGACTACCTGACTTTGATTACATTTACTACTTAATTTTTTTAAGACTGATCAAAGCTAAAAACACTCAACGTCTTCATAAACAAGTAAAGGGCAGCTAGTGCAGTGCATACTTGCCACTGTACTGGGGACTGGAACCCAGGGCAGGAAAGGAACAAGCCAAGCAAGCACTCTACCACTGAGCTACACAGCCAAGCCCTCTCTATTTTTATGTTCAGCCTAATCTCACTAATTTGCTCAGGCAAGCCTTGAACTTTCAACCTTCCAACTGCCAAGTAGTTGGAATAATAGGCCATTGACACCTGGCCTGGCAAAAAACTGAAACTTTTTTTTTTTAAAGATTGGTTCTCACGCTGGCCTCAAATTGAGGATGGCCATTCCTGATCCTCCTGCTACCATCTCCCATCGATGATATTACAGGTAAGCACCACTATGCCCAGCTCCTGAAATGCAGTCCTATGCAGTCCTAGCTGGCCAGAAATTATACAGACCAAGCTGGCCTTAAACTCAAGAGATCAGCCTCCCAAATGCTGGTGCTAAAGGTGTGTGCCACCACACATGACCAAAACTTAAATTTTAACTTATGAAAATATTACTTTGAATCAAAGGCAATTTTAAAATTGGTTTTGGATAACCACAGAAATGAAATACATCAATGAAAACTTTCAGTTAGTGTCAGGGATTGAGGATAGTACAGGCAACTTTGGCTTGAGAAAAGACTAAAGAACTAAGCCATTACATAAAACACATCCAAAAACATCTCAGGACTAACAGCCACACATAGCAGTGACATATGTCTCAAATCAAGAGCCACTAAGAACACTGTTAAGCCATGGGTGGTGACACACATATTTTCAGTCCCAAGACTGGGCTGAAGTAAGCAGATCTTTTTGAGTTCAACGCAAGGAAAGCCAAGGCTAAATAGAGTGACCCTGTCAAGAAAGGAAGGAAGGAAGGAAGGAAGGAAGGAAGGAAGGAAGGATAGATTGATTTTAAATGTTCAGAAAGCAATACCTGCCAGGCCCTCATTAATACCCCACCATCTTCTGCCCACCGGCAGCTACTGTAGTGTAAGCATTCCTGGGGTTTTAGAAAACACTTCTGTATTAAGATGAATATTTTTAAGAGTAAAGAACATGCGGACTTTTGTCAGTAATTTATTATAAAGTTTACAAATTTCTTTTAAAATGTGGCACTTGAAAGAGTCAACTTTTTGTGTGTTCAGGTAACCCTAGGGTGTTTTTCTTCAGGTGCTGCTCCCCTTGTTTTTTGAGACAGGGTCCCTAAACTGGCAGAGAGGTTGCCAACTTGGCAAGCCTGGCTTGCCATTAAGCCCCAGGTACTCATCTGCCCCCACCTTCTCAGAGCTGGAGTTACAATCCTGTGCCACCACACCTACATCCTTTAGGGCAGTTCTGGGGACTGAACTCAGATCCTCTACTTCACTGACTAAACTGTACCCACAACTTCTGTAGTGTGGTTCTTTCCCTGACAAAGCCAAGGAAATATGTAAATATATAAGTTAGGCAGGTTTATATACACACACATATTTTAAAGCACAATATTAAAGTACCTGCTTTAGAATGAGGCATCAACATTCTTAAGTCTTGCATTAAGTGTCTTGTTCTGAAATTTATTCCTCTGGAGGAAAAGATGAGGACCCGCTCCTTATTTTTCCATTTGCCCTAAAGAAAAGAAAACGTTAGATTTTAACATTTTCTGCTGAACTTACTTGGTGTGTTTTTAACAGTTTTTCAAGTTTCCAGTATCAGGCATCACTGGTGTACCTCGGTAGTCCCAAATAGTGAGGCTGAAGCAGGAGGAGCACTTGAGCCAGGAATGTACGGCTACCTGGGAACATAGTCAACTGTCTAAAAACAGAGAAACATGAAAACAAAACAACCCCCTTTTCAACTGCCCCTCACTACCACAAGGATCTTTTCTTAGCACCTCGTATCTTTAACTCTTTATTCTCCTGCCTATGTTCACTTCCAGTTCTAACTATGTACAAAAGGTAAGGGAGTCTCTCTAGCTGTAATAATGCATGTGTCAGAGTAAAGATTCAAACCCAACTGTGTAACACTAACCTTTGCCAAACTAAATCTGGCACATTTCCTTCCCAGTACTCCTTCTCCTCTCTCTGGTCCTTCCTTCTTTCTGCTATTTCATTTCAGTTCCTCATGCTCTGAAGATCCCATTTGCCTCTAGTTTCTCATATAGACATCATAAGCACTGCCCACTATCAGTACCTCTTTACATCGATTTGAAAAGCTTAAGAGTGTCCTTAAATCCCCATAACTGATGATCAGCTGTAAAGCTCTTGAATGTTGGGCTTTCCCAGACAGCATCACTTCTACAGCTAACTAGCACTAATTAAATCTTGGTTTCCAAACGTCAAAATGACATACACCCTCTACGATTGGACTCTAAAATACATTTTCACTGTTTACACCACCCAACACTGACCCTTCGCATTCTCAGCTAACCAGCTGAGTTTTCAGATTTTCTCCAGTATCTCTCCCCCACCCCATTTAATGCCTTTGATGGACTTTTTCATCCCTCCTCTCCTTTCCCGTCTGTCAATATATAAATTGAAACGTTTCTTTGAAATCCAGCTAAAAGGCTGAGTCCTTCATGTTTCCTTACCACCCTCAAAGTAGTAACTGTCTCATTAATTCCAATTCATGCATCATAGTGTGATTCAGAGGACGGTTCCCAACATGTTTCTGTCTAGCTCCTAAAAGAGGGAGTGCAATAACGTTTAATGAAAACCTTACGAGTTCAGCCTATTGTTCTCAAAAGTCCCTCTTATCCTCTCAGACAAGGGTACAAGACTGAACTGCTAATTAAAACTGGGGTACAATGCGCGCTGGCCTTTCACATTTCCTTCTCACTTAGTTCTAGTGGGGGGGGGGGGGCTCAATAACCGGAACACAGGCTACTAGAACTAAATACCCATTAAATCACCTCCCTGTTAGCTGGCTAAGGGTCTACGAACTGCTGTCTCCAGGAAGACCACCTGCACGGAAATTAGGCATAAACGTTGTCCAGTCCAGTCAAGGGAACTCTAAGCTCAAGATCCAGTCAAGTTTTGGCTGGAGTCACTTCGGTAGTCCAAAGGTGGGTCAGAAAGCCGACTCCAATTCCGGGAATCGGGCTTCTTACCTTGCAAACGGGACCTGGAATACAATCTCTATTTTCTTCCTCTGCCTCTTTTGCCGCATCGGCCTGCTTAGCTAGCTGCCCGGCATCTTTCCGGCTCCTTTTTGGCTTCTTTGCTTGAACCTCCAGGCCTCCACGCTGCTTTCTCTTGGTCGCCGCCATCTTGCCTCGCCGCGTTCGTTGCTGTCCGCACTTCCGGTTCTGCCGCTCGCTCCTCCTTCCGATCTCTATGGTAGCGCACTCTAGGCCCTCTTCCCATCTCGTGGTAGACTATCTAGGCAACCGGCGGCTCGGTGGTGACGGTGGCCGAGGTGGCTGCGGGTCTGAACAGTGGCGGGAGCGGCTTGCCTGGCTTGCTAGCTTCTGGACTCTCAGGGTGTTCTTCTTGGGGCTGGGCTGGCAAGGGCTTTGAGGGGTCGGACGTCACCTCAAAGGCAGGGGCCTGGCGCCGGGGGCTCCCCTTAGTGGTGGCTGTGCGGCGTGCGGGCTGTGCTGAGCTGGGTGACTATTGGGGCCGCAGTCGCGCGTTCCGTGGCAGGCCAGGTTGGTGGCGCTCAAAGGTGCTAAACAGGCCTGGTGCCCTAGTTAGCCGCGCCAATTAGAACTAACCTGTGACCTGCGTGCCCCCGCCCCACCACCACCCCCATATCAGACAAGGATACCGTAGTTTTGAGACATGGAGATAGAATGCTCCCGATTTCGGCTCGGGTTGAGGTCGCCAGTCCTGTCAGCACTAATAGCGAGGTTTGATGTTCCATGCCTCAGGTTTTCAGAGATCTTCCGGAAGAGGAGCATCCTTCTCTCTGAGCCGACCGGAGAGTGGACCATCCATGCCTCTCCTTACGCAGTACAATGAGGATGAGTACGAACAGTACTGCTTAGTGGCCAGCCTTGACAACGTTAGGAATCTCTCCACTGTCTTGAAAGCCGTTCATTTCAAAGAACACGCCACGTGTTTTGCTACTAAAAATGGAATCAAGGTTACAGTGGAGAATGCAAAGTGTGTGCAAGCAAATGCCTTTATTCAGGTATGGGGGAGTAGAGACTTTTTTAAAGCATTCCCTAATGAATGAATTTGGAAGGACTTAATTCTACAAAACTCAAGTTTAGAGAACAAAATGTCATTACCTTTTTTTTTTTCTTTCCTACCAACAAATACTTTCCCCATCTTGTCTCACACAGATAATGGTTCTTAGTGATAGTTTATTAGAGACTCTTCTCACCATTTTCCTCCTTTAATCTTCATAAATATAGACACTTTATCTTTCCTGTTTGACATTTGACACCAGATTTCATTTTCAGTAGTCTTACAACTGATTGACTTAGGATGAGAACCCAAATGTTTACTCTTTACAGTATTGTTGTCTTGCACGTTTTAGTTTTTCCTCTTATTGGCTATAATAGCATTTTTCACCGGAGACAGAGTCTAACATATAACCCTGGTTACCTGGAACTTGCTTTATAGACCAGACTGGCTTCAAGTTCTTGGAGATCTACCTGCTTCTGCCTTGTATTAAGTACTGGGATCAAAGCCCCACGCCGTCACCCACAGCTATAATCTATTTTTACAAAGTAGTATTTGTATGGGTCAGGTCGGATCTCAACATTCAATTCATATTTTTGAACACTTCAGTATACAGTATGACCTCACAGTTATGGAGGAATAAATGAAACATGGTTTCTGTCTTCAAGAGAAATTGGAAACTATTATCATGCATGCATTATTGAATTGTCCTATTCTTAAGTGACCTTAGCTTTAATGGATAGGCACAAGGACAGTTAGGGTAAGCTCACATGGGTGGTAGATTTAGATCCAGAAATGAAGATGAAGGACCCTTGCTAGGGGGTGGTGTCTTTGGTTTTTTGGCTTCTTAATTTTATGTGTATGAGTGTTTTGTCTGCATGAATGTCTGCAAAAGGCATGTGCCTGGTTCCTGCCAAGTCCAGAAGAGGGTGTTAGATGCCCTGAAAATGGTTATAGATGGTTTTGAGTCACCATGTGGGTGCTGGAAATCCAACCTGTGACTTCAGGAAAGGTGGCAAGTGTTCTTAACTGATGAGTCATCTCTCCAACTCCCTTTTAATTAAAAAAAAAAAAAATTCATACATTTTCATCATATTCTACCCCCCTACGCCCTTCAGGAGCTTCTAAATGGGGCCTAACTTAGAGTTACACTTTAATGATTAAACCACTGAGTTGTATTCAAGTGGGTAAAGGTTGAAAACTTAGCATGTCCTAGTTGGGAATGAGAATATTCTCATGGAGTTGGCAGGGTATTGTTACTTTTTAAGCATAAAGTGAAATGTAGACTCTTGCATGTGAGTTTTCTTTCTTTGATATGACCCCACTTTCATGTTTTCATGTTTGTTTGTTTGTTTTCATAGGCTGAAGTGTTTCAAGAATTTGTCGTTCAGGAAGAGACTGTTACTTTTCGAATCAACTTAACTATCCTTTTAGACTGCTTATCTATCTTTGGATCCAGTCCTACTCCAGGTAAACTATGTTATTACTACCATACTCCCACTACTAATGGTGCTATTATTATTGTGGCATAAAAGTATTTACTATGGTTTTTAAAAGGTAGAAAATACAGGAAGATTTCTAGAATATAAGCTATTTTCCTCATTTTTTTTGAGACAGAGTCTTATGTATCCCAGACTTGAGCTCGATTTGTAGCTGAGGATAACCTTGAACGTATCTTCCTGCCCTTGCCACAAGTGATGAGAGTATAGACATAAGCAACCACCTGTAGTTTTATGTGGTGTTGAGGATTGAAACCAGCACTTAGTATATGTTAGCCGAGCAGTCTACTACAGCTGAGCTATGGCCCCAAGCCAGCCAATATTTTGTTAGAAAACTAATTGCTCAGGCTAGCACTATTGAGGCCCCACCCCTAGTGGAGAAGCTTTTGGCAGCTGATGGGTGCTAGGGGAGGGAAAGTCATTTCTGTGGAACAGGTTGAGGCGTCCTAGGCCCAAATAATTAGGGGATAGATTTGTATCCATGTATGAAATTTTCAAAGAATAAAGGGAAACCAATTTCCAATTCATTTTCTCCCCAGTGGTTATAATCATAGAATATAAATATTCAAACTGCCAGTTGAATGTTTGTTTATAGTTGGTTATGTATTTGTGAAGGTATTGATTCATCTTAGGTCATCTTAATATGCAAGGTACGTTGTTACCTTCCTTGCTTTGAAAGAAACGACGGACAAAGCAGTATTAGGGCTAATTTTGGCTCACACTTGGAGTGTGTAGTCCATATGGCAAGGGAGCACCTGGAAGCAAAAAGAGCGTGAGGCGACCGGTCATATTATGTCCGTGAGGCGACCGGTCATATTATGTCCGTGAGGTGACTGGTCATATTATGTCTGTGAGGCGACCAGTCATATTATGTCCATGAGGCGACTGGTCATATTATGTCCATGAGGCGACTGGTCATATTATGTCCGTGGGCAGGGAGCAGAGAAGAGCTTAGGTGGTTTTCCTCTCTTTATTCAGTCTAAGAAGGAAGCTCTTAAAATGATGCTACCCACATTTAGGGTGGGGCTCCCACCACCTCCTCCTGATCAGGAAACTCCCTCATCGCAGATATGCCTAGGGGCTTGTTTCCTAGGTGATGCTAGAGCCTGTCAAGTTGACAATATTAGTCATCACACAGGCTCCAAGATTCTATGTTCAAATCAAAAGACTTGAAAGTCATAAAATACGTTTTAATTACATATTTATTCTTACTCAGAATTAACATCTACTTAGAGGTGGAGAGAAGCAAATTTTGCTGACTCCCAGATGACCACTGACTAGGAAATTCAGTGGCCCTGTATATAAGACTAGAAGAATCCAGAAGAATCCAAGAATTATTTTATTTCATAGGGAAGTAACTCATGGCTTTGTGCTAGCAGGTCATTATTAAGTTTTGGGTTTGGTAGATAAGGTCTTGGGGGTAGCTCAGGTTGGCCTTAAGCTTGAGATACTCTTGTCCTAACTTCTGAATGTTGGGACTGCAGTGTACTCTGCCATACTGTGTACCCTAGATGGCCTAGAACTTGCTGTGACCCTTTGCCTTTGCCTTCAAGATATTAGCATTGCAAGTCTGAGGCATGATCTGTAGCTAGGTCTAAGTTTGCACTTTGAGCAGATGAGATAGTTTAGTGGGTAAAGTACCTACCCAGGAAGCCTGACAAAACCTGAGTTTGATTCCCAGGTCCTATGGTAGAAAGAGAGGGCCATCTCCCAACAGTTTCTCTATAACATCCATGGGCACTCATGGCATGTACACATGCACACTCATAACCATCATCCATGGGCACACATGGCATGTACACATGCACACTCATAACCATCGTCCATGGGCACGCATGGCATGTACACATGCACACTCATAACCATCGTCCATGGGCACGCATGGCATGTACACATGCACACTCATAACCATCGTACACACACTATGGTAAATATATGTTGGTTTGGGTTTTGGGGGTGTTTGGTTGGTTGGTTGGTTTCTCTGTGTAGCCCTGGCTGTCCTGGAATTCACTCTATAGACCAGGCTGGCCTCAAACTCAGAAATCCACCTGCCTCTGCCTCCCAAGTGCTAGGATTAAAGGCGTGCGCCACCACTGCCTGGCTATGTTGTTTTTTAAAGATTTATTTATTTTATGTATTTGAGTACACTGTTGCTGTCTTCAGACACACCAAAAGAGGGCATTAGATCCCATTACAGATGGTTGTGAGCCACCATGTGGTTGCTGGGAATTGAACTCAGGTCCTCTGGAAGAGCAGTCAGTGCTCTTAACCGCTGAGCCATCTCTCCAGCCCCCTACATATATGTTTTTAATTATGCATTTGCTACTGCAGTGTTCCCCAGCTCGGTTTTTCCTGAGAACATTTGATTTCCCATATCTTTCACTGGCTCTCTCACCAGTAGGAAGGAGCCAGGATATTTCGTATTCCTCCTCTGTAGGGATTGAGGTGTTAAATTATCACCAGTGGCTACCCTCTATTACTACCAATTTGATTTAAAATAATACTTTATCTCAATAGGAGACATTGTCTATAAGAAGTAGGAAAATCATTTTAGCTAGTTAGTTTTGCTCTGATTCCCAGTTTCCTTGGCATTATTGGAACTAGGTGTCTTTAAGAAGAGATATACATGCTAGAAGCTTGGCAGATAAATTATTTTTGAGGCAATATGAGTGTCATTTGGAGGGAAAGCTAAACACAGAGACACAGAGCTAAGCCCAGTATGACTTATTGCACTGCAGGGACTTTAACTGCACTTCGGATGTGTTACCAAGGTTATGGTCACCCACTGATGCTATTTCTAGAAGAAGGAGGAGTGGTGACAGTCTGCAAAATTACCACTCAGGAGCCTGAGGAGACACTGGATTTTGATTTCTGCAGCACCAATGTTATGAATAAAATTATCCTGCAGTCAGAGGGGCTCCGGGAAGCCTTTTCTGAGTTGGACATGACAGGTGATGTCCTACAGATCACTGTGTCTCCTAACAAGCCCTATTTCAGGTATGTCAGTGCGATTACTCTTAATGTGGTCTGGCGTGGAGCCAACGCTGCACGAAATGGTGAGAGTTTTTTGTTTTTTTTTTTAATCCAGTCCAAGAGTTTTCAGAAGCATTTGATCATTCCATAAATTTACAACTCCAAGGTAGGAAACTTAAGACATATGAAGAGTAACCCACAAAGCATTTATTTATTTATTTAAATTTTTTTTTTTAATTTATTATATGTAAGTATACTGTAGCTGTCTTCAGACACTTTTTCTTCTCTCTCCGCCCCGCTCACTCTGGCCTGCTCGCTATAGCTATAGCTATAGCTGTCTTCAGACACACCAGGAGAGGGCATCAGATCCCATTACAGATGGTTGGGAGCCACCATGTGGTTGCTGGGAATTGAACTCAGGACCTTCGGAAGAGCAGTCGGTGCTCTTAACCACTGAGCCATCTCAAAGCATTTTATAATCTCAATAGATTCTCCTAATCTATACACCTGTGGTGTTTTAATTGCTGTCTGTGATGCAAATGAGGTTACATTTTGAGGAAAATTGGATTTCAGCATTTAAACAGCATGTTTGTGTTGTGTGGTATCCGTTTTCCTTTTATGTTAGTTCAGGATACAAAAGGAAGTATATATTGCTGATAGCTATTGATGCTCTAAGGTACATATCCATCTTTATTTAAGTAAGGAAAAAATGGGATTCAGCAGAGAAAGAAGAGATTTGCAAACCATTAGGAACGAGGACACCACTTGTGGGTACTTGACTGAGTTCTTGGAGTATGACAAGGCGGGCCTCATTAGGTCAGGCGTTTCTCAGCAAAAACATGGCGTCAGAACTGTTCTTACATTTTGTCCCAGCAAAATCTCTGAGGGTTTTTTGTTTTTTTTCAGAACTAAAATAATTTTATAGAACTTAAAATTTTTGAAGATGTGCAGAAAAATATAAGTTGGGGGTTTTTGTTTTGTTTTTTTACTTAAGAACAATTATAGGGAGCTTTTTCTTGTGAATAGTCAGCTAAGGCTTTCACTCATGATATGCCAAAAGTTAACCAAAATGCAAAGCATCGACACCCCAATTAATCCTTTAAAACAAGTATCAGAGGATCCTCTTACAAATCAGCTCTCCAAAGAAGTACCTAGATGGGTCCTGAATCCCATTTCCAGGATGGGAAACAGTTTGATGTGTGGAAGTGGTTGTGAATTGTTTTTCTGGATGTGTTAAAATTTAAAGTTCCTATGGCCCTTGTGGGGTGGTTAGATATGTGGACATGGTGCTGAGGAAGTCAGCCTAAACTGGAAATGGAGATCTGAGGACAATCACCCCTGCATGGTAGCAAAGCATAAGGTACTCAGAAGTTAGACTGGGAACATGGAGAGCAGACTCCGAGCCTCGGGAAGATCTTCCAGGACTGATCACTGTGTTTGTCAGCATGCTTCTCCCATAACAAATGCTTAGGCAGTTCTTGGAGACTAAACTCAGAATTGTATGCATTTTCTGACAGTACAAAGTTGGAAAGACCATTAAACTTCTAAGATCACAGAGAAACGCTGTAACAGTAAAACATAATTTAAAGGCACAAATTGCATGTAAATGGTTCAGCTATAAACTAGGAATGGAACCCTTACGATTGATTTCAATCAAGGTCTTCCATAATGCACAGGTCTCTGAAATATGTTTCTAGACTTAAAAATAAGGAAAGTTAACTGTCATTATACAGTTATACAGAGTAAATACTGTATGCTCTGATGTGACTTTCCTTCAAAGCTGTTCCTAGGCTGGAGAGATGTTTAGGCAATTTAGAGCATGCTCTTTCAGAGGACCTAAGTTTGATTCCCAGCCCCATGTCAGGCAGCTCACAACTGCCTGTAACTCCAACTCCAAAGTGGTATTCTGGAGCAACTGGACTTTCATACATAGACAGACAGACAGACAGACACACACACACACACACACACACACACACACGAATAAAGGTAGAAAGTAAAAATATTTTTTAAGCATGTTACTAGATACTCTTTGCTCCTACAGCATCCTGTGGAAAACTTTATTATAATGTGTAATAAGGTTAACTGTGTGGTGCTACCAGCTTGAGCCTGTTACATGATGACAATATGGTGTGTGGTCTATGTGTATGTAGTGCATTTACATGAATGTGTGGTGCATGTGGCCTTACGCACACATACGAGGCCAGAAAAGGACACGGGCTGTTTTCCTCTATTGCCTTCTATCTTATTGCCCTAAATCACAGGCTCCCCATTTTGGCTAAGCAGCTGGCTACTGGGTTATGAGGACCCGCTAGCCCCTGAGTGATAGGGTTATAGGCATGCATGGTCAGACCTGGCCGTTCATTATGAGATCTAGGATTTGAACTCGGGTCCTGAGGCTTACAGTGCAAATGCACTTGCCTGCTGAACTAGAATCCCTGTGACTAGGATTTTAATATGTCATTTCGTAAGGGGGCATGGATTCTAATATTGCTTATTATTGAACCTATGAATAAATGAGCTACTTCCTTTCAACTATAGGTTGTCTACTTTTGGAAATGCAGGGAACTCCCATCTTGACTATCCCAAAGATTCTGACTTGGTGGAAGCATTTCACTGTAATAAGACCCAGGTCAACAGGTCAGTTCTTGATATGAAGGTTACATTGTTGATAAAGATGAAGTTAAGTACCAGATTTCTATATAAAAAAAAGCAAAACAGGTAATTTTTAATCTGTTAAGAAATGCATCACATTTTAAAAAGTAGATGGTTGGGCACTAGATTTACTCGGGGATATTGGGTTGTAATCAAGGGTGGATAAAGCAAGAAGTCTAGCACCTTGGTTAAGTATTTGCTACTCAGGAGTTCCTGGCTACCTTTTGTCCTTTACTTGTGTTACATGCATTGCACTTAATGGATCCAAATAACAGCTTCTCATTTACTTTCCTACAGATACAAGCTTTCTTTACTGAAACCCTCTACAAAGGCCTTGGCTTTATCTTGCAAAGTGTCTATCCGGATGGATAATCGAGGATTCCTCTCATTACAGTACATGATTAGAAATGAAGATGGGCAAATATGTTTTGTGGAATATTACTGCTGCCCTGATGAAGAAGTCCCTGAGTCTTGAATAATTCACCGTGAATATTTGTGTCTTTATAGTTGGCGTTCTCACTCTGACTGTATAATCTTGATGATTTCATGTTGGATTGTATATAGAGATGAATGGAGAAGACAGGAGCAAGGTCCCATTCTGTAAATAGTTTTTATTTTCTCAATAAATTTTTCATATAGCCATAAATTATCTGGCTTGTACTGTCCTGTGACTACTGTTCTTTTCTCCTTTTTAAAAACTGTGTTCATTTGATATATATGTGTGTTTTTACCTACCTTGGATGTATATGCACCACATGTATGCCGGTGCCCGCAGAGTTAAGAGGGCATTTGGTGCCACAGAACTAGAGTTACAGAAGGTTAGTTACAAGCTACCATGTCAGTTCTAGGAACCAAACCCTAGTCCTCCGCACTGACGACTGAGCTGTATCTCCAGCATTCTCCTCTCCCATCACTCTCTTCCCAAGTTATGGGAATCAGTGAATCAAGATGAATAAATTGTGGTTTTTTTCCACTTAAGCAGACTTCCTTCCCCCCACCCCGGTTTTTCAAGACAGGGTTTCTCTGTGTAATAGCCCTGGCTGTCCTGGACTCAATTTGTAGACTAGGCTGGTATCAAACATAGAGATCCCCTGCTTCTGGTGTGCTGGAATTAAAGATGTACACCATCATGCCCCACCTAACATAGACTATCTTGAGAATCTATACAAAGTTGGATGGAGCCATATCTGACATGTTCTTTTCTTTATATATTAGTATAAATTCCAGATACTAGATCTTAAAGCCTTGGTTCCTTTCCGCTGTCTCAGTGGTGTTCCAGGAGCCATCTTAGATCTAATGCCTTGCATGTTCAGGACTCTTGGAGAACTCCCAGGAGCCTCTGGTGCCTCGCTCTCCATCCCACTTTTTCCTTCACAAGGTTGACTACCACATCTCCCACACAAAATGAACCATGTTTGTATTTTCCTGGGTAGTTTTTACTAAAATAGTTTTGTGGCAATAGATTTTTTTTGTCATTAACAAAACATAATACTAAAATCATATGACTATCCTCAGTAGGAAAACAAATACAAGACTAAAAGTTTCTCTTTCCTGTGCTAGGTGATAACAATGTAAACAGGCACTGATAGTTTGGGGCATGATATTTTGTCTTGGGAAAATAATGTAATTCTATTTCAAGGTTCGTTTAGCATTCCTAAAATTAAATCTTCCGGTCGTTATGACTCCTGTCCCCAAATAAAAGTGCCCAAGACGCCTGATGGTTGAAAACAATTTGGTGATATCTACCAAAACCTGTGGGTGCTTTTAGAATGCCCTGCCATAAGATAGCACACAGAGCACCAGATAAAGCTAGCTTGGAGAGAAATGAAGGTGACTAAGGACCAACTTAGCAGTAATGACTCGTGAATATCCCAGACAATCTGTTTCCAGAGGCTACTAAGGAGGTAGATGTCTATGAACTGCAGTGAGTGTTTTGAAAAGGAAATGAATAGATTTACTGTGTGTGGAATACTTTCTGTTTCTGTGAACACTAAGAACATCCCTAGAATGTAATTATGAAAGATAATTAGTTGTCAATTGAGGAGCTGCAGTTTTCCTTCATATTTAAGGAAGGCAATATTATTATACTTAGAATGTCTCTAACTGCTTTCTACTAAGTCCCCTGCCCCAACACACAATACATAAAAGTTAGATACATATGATTTGGGGGTTTTGTTCATTATTGCTTTGTGTACTTAGAACAGTACCTAGACATTCATTAATATGTGTTAAATGGGAGAAACTCTGCTTTGCAATTGTGTTTTAAAACTCACTATTTATGAATTCTTAAAATTGAGTCTATTGAGAGCCTGACCAATACAGATGCAGATGCAGGCAGCCAAACATCGAACTGAGCTTGGGACCCCAGTGGAGAAGTTAGGGCAAGACATGAAGGAGATGAAGGGGTTTGCAACCCCATAAGAACAACATTATCAACCAAACAGACCCCCCCAAGCTCCCAGGGACTAAACCACCAACCAAAAGTACACAGCGGAGGACCCATGGATCCAGCCACATATATAGCAGGAGGATTGCCTTATCTGGCATCACTGGGAGGGGATCCCCTTGGTCCTGTGGAGGCTTGATGACCCAGGATAGAGGAACGCTAGGGCATTGAGGCAGGAGTGGGTGGGCTGGTATGGGAGCAGCCTCAGAAGCAGGGGGGGATGGGAGAGGGCATAGGGGGGTTGTGGAGGGGAACTTGAGAAGAGAGAAAACATTTGAAATGTAAATAAATAAAATAACCAATTAAAAAAGAAAAAAATTGAGTCTATTGATAGATTTAATTAAGCGTAGGCATTTGTACATTTAAAACTATCTTTTTAGGTACATATGGTTGGGGGTTGTGGTTTTCTAAATTCATGTTTAATTATACATGCAGGTGTATGCACTTGAGTGCTGCTGTCCGCAGGACTGTCTGGAGCTGGGCTTGCAGTCATGAGACACCATACATGGGTGCTGGGCACCGAACTCAGGTCCTCTACAAGGGTATTGTTACATGCTCTTAACCACTGAGCTGCCTCTTCAGCCCCAAATCATAACGTCAAGGTGCTGGTTCATTATGTTTACCTTATTTTAGGGATTGTTTTCTTAATGAGCTTACCTTTGTTTTATCTCCAGTGAGAGACCACCCAAAGGAGTGCTTCCTCTGGCAGAGCTAGGGACACCTTGGAGCTGCTAAATTTATTTCACATACAGCTGATGGAAGAATACAAGCTGGGATTTATAAGTTTTAGTTTTGTGTTTTTGAAGTTTATATCCTTTTCTTTTTGGAAAATTTTGCTTGCCACAAATAGGTAAATAGCCTTTTTTTCCTTTTTTTTTTTTTTTTAACCTTGTTTATTCCCCATTTTATGTTTCTATCTAGAATTTATTTAACTACTGAAAATAAGAGACTAAATAACTTCTTAAATTATACTTTTACAAATCAACAGAATTTCTGATGTAAACTCTTCCTGTTGCAATTGCCTGAAGCAGTAGGCTATGATACTCTCAACAGTTTGGAAGGGAACTTTCAGAACTACATGGAGAGCCAGGGGGTGGCTCAGTGGGTAAACGTGTTACCTGTGCAAACCTGACAAGCTGTGTTCAGTCCTTAGGAATTGTAGAAAAAGCTGGATGCAGTGGTGTGTATCTGTTATCCCAGCACTCTGGGCAAGATGGGAGGTGAACAGAATCAGCCAAAGGTTTGTGATCCAGCTAGCCTGGACACAACACAAAAGAAAGACCTGCCTCAAAAATGGGTGGAGGGATAGCCCAAACTCCTGAAAAGTCTGCAGACCTTCACACATACACCTACACTCATTTTACTACAGTTTTTTTTAAAGATATAGACTCCTCCCCTTCCTACCTTCACATTTCCTGTTCCTCATCACCTGAAATAAAAATTAGGGGATTGAGCACATGTTGAGCAAGTGCTAAGCTACCAAGTTTGATCCTCACTTTCCAGTGTTACTTTAAACATGTCAGGTGACCTGCACTTAAGCATGTTCATTGATACTGTAACAGACTTCCCTTTAGGGGAATAGACAGTTCTGCAGTCAGGAACATTAGGAGTACTTGAATGTGCAAATCTGTTACGGATAAGAGTTTTGATAATCTTTGAAATATGTTTTCCTTGTGAAATTAAGAGCTTATTGATTAATGTAAGATAGCTATAGATGTCCTTGGTAAAGCTAAAGAAATTCAGGATTGTAAACTGACTAAATTCAGGGTTGTAAACTGACTAAATTCAGGGTTGTAAACTGACTAAATTCAGGGTTGTAAACTGACTCAGAGAAGTACGTTACCCTTTCATGAAAGAGAAGAGCCCTGTTAGGGCTGTGGCCTGTCCTTCTAGGGATGGCACAGAAATACGGTTCCTAAGTAGTCTTTCTTGCCACTGTTGCTGTCCCACAGGTTTTGGCTGCTGTTACTAACTAGGTTGGGACAGTACTGTCTGGTCTCTGATCAGGTGGAACTTTGACCTGAAGGGGTGGATTGATGGCTCCCACCATCGGTACAATTGAGCTTACGGATAGGTTGCAGGAACTTCACTGAGGCTGCTGAAACGTCTCCATATGACACAAGCCGATTTGGGTTGGGATTTCTTCTAACTTGATATGGAGAGCATAAGAAAATAGCCTAACCCCATACATGCCAACATGGCAGTGCCTATTAGCTAATTCAGAAGAGTAGTGTAGTTCAGGCCCGTTAGCAGCTGTATGCATTTGTCTCCAGTCATACCATCCCAAACACACACAGTTTAGTCTGGTCTTGGAAGGTAGGCAGAGTTAGCTCTGGTTAGCACTTGGATGGGGAAAACATCAAGAGTTTGTCTGTGTGATCCCACTTGCTGGCTCCCAACTGATTGAATTTAGAAAGCAGCTTGGTACTTACCTAGTTTTCCAAAGAGAATGCAATTTCAAAATTAGGTTATATTATACTCAACATTTCTATTGTTCACAAAGCAATACAGTTTTAAGTTGGTGAAACTACTCTTGCCGGTAAACATAGTTACCACAGTGGTTTGTGTCTGTGTATTTCTCAAATCCATAAACTACTGTGTGGAAGTGAGGACAGCTCTTCCAAAGCTACCTGAGTCAATCAGAACTTCTGAGTGCACGCAGAAGTTCCATCTCCAGGCAGGACTAAAATTAACAATCACAAGCCGAGCAACCAGTAAACAATCAATGACAAAAAGCAGAATCAGGGCTGCACCTCGGGACTGATTCTGACTGCCAGACTAAAGCATTCTGGGAAAAAGATGGCAGCACCCTAGAGAAAGCCTACCAGTCTGTGGGCTAGCCTTGAGATTAAATGCTCATTACTTCCTATCACTTGGGGATTATATGATTGTTGGATTTTACAGATTGAACAAGTTACTTCTTGAATAAAGATCCAACTGTTCTGTAATCACTAAGTGAAAGGGTACTTGGTAGTGAGACACTGAATTTCCCAAAGACAAAGGCTTTGAGTTCCATTAAGTCAATTCAGGTAACAGGCTGAAGGGAGACTTTTTTTAAAAAAGTTGTCTAAACTAGTATAAAATTTCTCTCTTGTTTTTTTTTGCATACATAAAAAATAACTTAATTTGGTTGCAGTGATACTCCAGGCTAGCTGGCCCATCAGCTTTTACTTCCAGGTGATTCTCCTGTCTCTACCTTTCACATCTCCCTAGGAGTGCTGGGATTACAGATACATGCCACCACATGTAGCCTTTTATTTTACAAGGCTTCAGTGCTCGAACTTAGGTATTCAGGCTTACCCTGCTAGCACTTTTACCCATTGAGCCATCTTCCTAACCCACCCTTTTCTAAAGATTTTTAAATCTAGCCTGGTGAAGGCGGAGTGAAAGGAAGCCCCATCTACAAGCCAGGAATAACCACCAGGCTAACCCTAAACAAACCCTTTAATTCCTTTTCTCCTATCCATAGATCATTCATAAAATAAGGTCCTTTCTGATTCTAACATACAGCTAACATATGACTAAGACCACTTCCAAACAGTTCATTAGGATGCCCATTGATAAACGGCTTGGTAAGGTACTGAGACTGTGGTGCAGTTCTGGAGCCCTCTCTCAGCACCCAGTTGTGTTCAACCCACAGTATCTAGAAGAAGAAAGTCAAGACTGAGTTTCAATTAGAGAAGAGATATGGGAGGTGGTGGAGACCCAGAGACGTGGAGTACTGCCGAAGCAAAACGTCACTAAAGGATTTCTTTACCAGGTTATTGATCAAGATTCTGGTTTCTACTAGCTCTTCCATATCCCACCCACGAGGTTGGGAGATGGAACTCTTTCCTCAAGAATCTTTAGAATCCTTAGTTGTTTTTTTGGTTTTTTTTTTTAAAAAAAAAAGAAAAAAGAAAAAAGAAATCGCTTCCACTTTGGCTCTGTTGCTGCAGTCCGTGCTGATAAATAAACTCTGTGCTCTAGAATTTTGGTTAGCAAGAGGTTTTTATTGTTGTCTGTCTTATGTAGAGTTTTTGGTCCCTGATAACCTGAGAGAGACCTAGAAAGGAAGGAGAAAAGCATTTTTATTGTTGTCAGTTCTTCTCTCCGATGACGGCCACCCCGGCTCCAATACCACAGGTAGGCAGCTCAACGCCAGTGCTTAAAGTCTGTCTGTGCTCATTCTGAGCCTAGGACAGTGTCATGTGACTTCACATTACCATACTTCACCATGTTGAAGGAGTGTTTAAACAAATGCAGAATGGGACTAGAGTCTTAGATTTGGCCCAAAAGATCAAAGCTCTTCCGGGAACTTAGATGAAGAAGTCTGGGTATAACAACCAGCTGGGTTGCATTTAACATGAGGAAACCCATCTAATTTATCCAACGTACTTCGGGATTTTCAAATGATTTCTGATGGGCACAGAGATTCAAACCCTAAGCTTAAGAGGGCGCACCTTGCCTATTTCTGGCCATTAAGCCTTCTGTGCTCCTATTTCCTTATACTAGAAGAGCTGAACTATAGTTAGAAGTTTAGGTCAAAATACTCATCCCCAAAGTTTCTATGAAGAGTGCTTTTCAAACAACATGCCTTCCATCTAAAAAAAGGTGATTTCAAAATCCTTGGAGGGATGGAGTAACTCTATTCCACAAAAATCTGATACACAATTTACAAGGAACTTGGGGTTTAAATGTACAATCTCACTAAAGTTTGTTTCTTGCCCTGACTACTACCGGTCTACATAAGATACATAAAGCCGTAAGTTACCTGTGGCTTTAGTTACCTCATCAGTAACAAGAGATAACGTTAGCAGAGGAAACAGGCACAGACTCAGTTCCGCTCGAGGGTCACACTAAATCAGAGGTGGCAAAGATCTGAGACCTGTGACTGCTAGGACAATAAGTCAACCAGCTGCCACACGGTGGCAGAATGCCCCTTTCCAAAAATCCTCTGTTGTCAAGAACACACGTAGACTTAAGTATAATCAGTCTCTTCCTTGGTTTAAATGTTCATTTCAGACTGTGTTCCCATTTTCTGTTTTCAGGAGATCTAGATCCCTTTTGAAATGTTAACTATCAAAATATTTTCTCCATGAGATTAGTGTTGGTTTTCCCAAGTAGCCAGCCACTGCCCCCATTTGCTTTAAGCATCCATGCTCTAAGAGATCATGAAAATCACAATAATAAAAATGGCTGTTAACCTAGTACACGGTTACTGTGGGTACATGCTTTGCAAGCGCTCCATTTGTTTCTCACAGCTTCCTGACACAAGGATGGTACTCATCTTTTATTTTATAGACAAGGAAAATGGGATTAGATAGAACTAGAAAGTATTAGTGGTTCGAATCCAGGCCTCCCTGTGTCCAGAGCTACACTGAAACTGTAGCCCGCTGTGTTGTCAATGCAACCTCAGTGCCTAAGTGCTCTGCCTGTCCTACCTCCCAAGGAGCTGAGACCATAGGCAGATGCCTCCATGTCTAGCACTTGGGTTACTAATTTTAACCACTGTGAGTCATAAGGGACAATTAGCTCAAAGGGACATGCTCAAGTCAACTTTCTATGATCAGATAAATGGTTGATTGTTGACATAATTTTTATCCTAAGACTTTATCATGCCTTAACAACGAACCCAAATTCTTTACCAAACTTCAGAAGGACTCTTGACCCCTCAGATCAAGCTTGGCCTACCCCCTTTGATTCGAACAACTGACTGTTGCAAAAATAATTTATGTTCCTAGAAATAAGAGCATTAAAAATATCAATTTGCTCTTTGGATCTAAGTAGTGGATCTAGCATAGTCCCAGTCCTGTGGATTACAGCAAGTAACCCACATCACCTTGTGGGCTGTTGCTTGGTTTTTTTTCCTAAGCAGATTTTGACCACAGCTCTTTCCCCCTCCAGGTAGCTGGTATGCATCTCTTGGGAGTCACCATTCCCTATTAGAAACGGCAGCAAGAGCTGTGCAAGAGCTAAGTACTTACCATTCCTTCCAGACATCGCCCTCCTTCATTCCATTCTGTCTTGGCATACACTTTTCTTTCTTCCTGGAGCGGCTTTTTTCCATCTGGATAAATTTGCCCTTTGGGAAACAGCTCAATGGTTACTCCACAAGGCTCTTCTGGGTCCTATAGCTACAGTCTCATTGTTATCCTCATCGCATAGTGGACTCTAATCTGGAAGTCACGCTTTGCATTTTATTGTTTCTTTGAGCTCCTTCTTGCACCGAGGGCTACCCTTTAAGGTGAATGACTGTGGTTTCTTTGCGATGGACACCTCTGACATTCAGTGAATATGT
This sequence comes from Rhynchomys soricoides, assembly GCA_019843965.1. Lineage (NCBI taxonomy): Eukaryota > Metazoa > Chordata > Mammalia > Rodentia > Muridae > Rhynchomys > Rhynchomys soricoides. The sequence continues at coordinate 6,223,201 of JADRCH010000047.1, forward strand.
TTTATTTATGTTGCTTACTTGTGACATCTACTTCTGTACCTGTTATTTAGGAGGTTATTGTCATGCTGAAGGCATGAATAAAACAAGTAGACACTTGATACAAGTCTCTCCAGAGGTAACCTCCCCAGGGCCCATTTCTATCCTATATTCCTTTATCTTTCCTCTCTCAGTCTTACAGCCCAGGAGCAGCTGCTCCATTGAGTTTACACAACCCTTGAGGAAGGACTTGATGCAGGTAGTAGACATGAGCTATGCAAGAGGATGTAAATAAAGGTTATGTCAGATTTTTTTTCCTTTCTGGGTAGTGAACAAGTCCACTAAAATACATTTGCTAGTAAAAGAATAAAATCCACTGTGAAGCTCTATGGCTTCTAGTCTAACTGGAGACATTTTGTTTCATTATTTTTATTTTTGGTTTTTTTTTTTTTTTTGGTTTTTCTAAACAGGGTTTCTGTGTGTAGCCCTGGCTGTCCTGGAACTCACTCTGTAGACCAGGCTGGCCTTGAACTCAGAAATCCGCCTGCCTCTGCCTCCCAAGTGCTGGGATTAAAGGCGTGCACCACCACTGCCCGGCTACAAGTTTTCTTTTTATGATAAAGTTTTTCTTTTTAAAGATGCTTGGGCCCTAACAGGTCAATGAACTTTGTGGTTTCTGGTTTTGTTCTCTTTTTGTAAAAAACGAAAAGAAAAAAGAAAAAGAAAGAAAGAAAGAAAGAAAAGAAAAGAAAAGAAAAGAAAAGAAAAGAAAAGAAAAGATGGTTACCCCTGTTGGCATATGTAGCTTTAAAATCCATCAAAAATCTGTACCAATATAACTTCTCAGTTTGTCATTGTCCCAGAGATATTTGCTATGATGAAAATGAAGCTGGTGTTGCATGCTTTCCTACTACCAGTAAGTCTGGATTAATAGAGGGCCAGTATCTATGACTCTCCTGTGGCCTACCATGCTGGCGTGAAGTGCGTACAACTCTCGCTCTGCATTGTTTGGATAGTACAGATACTGTCTGACTCCTCATTAAAGAAAGATGAAATGGTCAGGGCCGTGGTGGCTCACGCTTTTGATCCCAGCACTCGGGAGGCCAGAGGCAGGCAGATTTCTGAGTTCGAGGCCAGCCTGGTCTACAAAGTGAGTTCCAGGACAGCCAGGGCTACACAGAGAAACCCTGTCTCGAAAAGTCAAGAAAGAAAGAAAGAAAGAAAGAAAGAAAGAAAGAAAGAAAGAAAG
>JADRCH010000047.1:6224435-6238882 GCA_019843965.1 Rhynchomys soricoides
AAGAAAGAAAGAAAGAAAGAAAGAAAGAAAGAAAGAAAGAAAGAAAGAGAGAAAACTGAAATGTAGGAGAACTTGTGCATGGAAAGTGTTGGAACAAGATTTAAACAACTTCATAACTATGTGTAGTATGGGTCTACATTGTTCTAGTGCGGACTCTCTTGTAATGGGGCTGGGGCACTCTGCAAGGTAATGGTGACCTTCTGATTATGGAACATGTCTAATCCGGTGTTGGCCCAAACATCAAAAACTTGTTCTACTAATGGAGTCCATGCTAATGCTAGTAAATGGCGATGTCCTATTTGCCGGTAGAGTGTCTTCTTAGTCACCACCCTCCCCACATCCGGAAGCTTTGTCCTCACCCCCAGTCATACTCTCTACAGGCCAGAGGGCTTTCCGAGCCGGTTTATTCACGTTAACTCCTTTGCTTACAACAACCGTAAGGGCTGAGCATTCTGTGTTTATCCCTAGTTCCTGGATGAGGGGACTGATAAGTGAGCTGTCCACGCCCGTGTGCTGATACACAATGGAGCTGGCTTGTACCACAGCCACTGGCTGTGTCCAACTGCTACACTGAATTATCTCTTAACATTGACATTTGAGCCCCATGCTTTACATCTTTCCATCATCACGAATAAGATACATGCTATAAATTTTAAAATAAAATAACAAAAATACATGGCACAAAGTCTCCACACACAAATGACCCAGAGATAACACCATTATTGTTAGTAATCACATATTTTCTTATTTCTTCCAATATATCTGAGGTATTCTCTGTGATTCTCCAAAGCTAAAACTCATGGTTTTGAATGACCATGTTATAACATACAGCACTGTTTCTTCTGGTTGGCATTTGAGTTTGTCTACTATTTTTTCTTTCTTTCTTTCTTTCTTTTTTTCTTTTTTCTTTTCCTTTTTCTTTGAGACAGGGTTTCTCTGTGTAGCCCTGGCTGTCCTGGAACTCACTCTGTAGACCAGGCTGGCCTCAAACTCAGAAATCCACCTGCCTCTGCCTCCCGAGTGCTGGGATTAAAGGTATGTGCCACCACTGCCCGGCCTGTTTTTTTCTTATTAGAAACAAGTCTTTAAGGAAGATGAAGTCAGACATGCACATAGTTTGTGTACAGATCTCAAAGGATGGATTTTGAACCCTATTTCAGAGTCATGGGACACACACATTTAAACATTTTACTTGCTTCTTCCCCTTAGAATCCCAACAAAAGACAGCGTAACAACCAATCTTAGAACAAACTATGAAGAGGGCTGGCTCTCTGTGACCTTTTTGACAGAACTGGGCTTGTAGTTACCTCAAACAGTACACTAACACTTGTATTTGTTAATGCTACATGGGACTGGAAATTTTATCTGCTCGCTGGTTGTTTGCGTTTCCTTAATGTTTCATTGCAATGGGGTAATTACTGCTTTCTGGAAACCTCCTCCTCCTCCTCCTCCTCCTCCTCCTCCTCCTCCTCCTCCTCCTCCTCCTCCTCCTTTGACTTCTTTCCTGATTTTTCTAAGGTCTCTTTTTGAATATCCTTCATCTAAATAACACAATGATAATGCTTGTCGTTGTTGCTAGTATTACTGCTACTACTACTACTAACTACTACTATTAACAACTACTATTACTACTATTATTTATTACTATTACTATTAGCTACTACTACCATTACTACTGCTGCTATTAACTGCTACTACTTTTACTACTACTACTATTGACTACTACTATATTAACTACTACTATTAATACTGCTATTAACTACTACTACTACTATTAACTACTGCTGCTGCTGCTGCTGCTGCTGCTGCTCCTACTACTAACTGCTGCTGCTGCTGGTGGTGGTACAACTAACCACCACCACCACTACTATTACTACTACTGCTGCTGCTGCTACTAACTACTAACTACTACTACTAACTGCTGCTGGTGGTTGATGGTACAACTAACCAACACCACCACTATCATTACAATTCATGGAAGCTGTGTTTCTGATGTATATAGAATGCTTAGAGAGAGTGCTCTTACTATTTTTCAGAGACAGAATGAGAGCTGGGAATTCTCATTGCATTTGTGCCCCAGTGCTCAGCTACTAAATCATGCTATAATGTCTCCCAAATAAGCATGGATGGTCTCCCAAGTTCTTCCCAAGCCTCATTGCTTCACATGCACACACTCTGTAGATTGTTTGACCCTTCTCATAGGCTTCAGAATATATCTCCCTGAGTTCTTGCTCCAAACAGCCAGCAGCTTACCAGACACTGCCACGCGGGTGTACAGGGAGTACCTCAAACACACATAAGCAACGTGGGAATCATTGTCCCCCTACGTCCTAGGCGTCCTCCACAATGGTCTCCTCTGCCAGCACTGCTTATTATACATTCATCTGCTTCTCAGGCCGGGGACTTCAAAGCCACCTTGAGGCTTGCCACTGACCCACGTCTTTCAAAGTTTGTCAACATAGATGGCAGAAGGCTTCTCAATATATGGTCCGTATGCTCCTTTCCTATAGCTTAGGCTGTTAAGGCTCTCAACATCCCTCTCTTAGGCTATCGAATCTGCCTGCTAAATGGGATCCTTACTTCTTCCTACTTGTCATTCATATCCATTGCTATCAGAGTTAATGTCTGAAAGTTGATAACTGTTATCATATCCTGTTCAAAATTCTTCCATAGCTATCTTCTAAATAAGCTGAACACGTTGCATGTTTATGAGAGCCCCATGGTATGGCCCCAGTGTTTCACCCCAAGCTTATCCACAGCTTGCTATTATCCATGCACCTTAAAGTATAACAGCTCACAACACTTGCTTTCCTGAGAAACACAAACTCTCTGGCTTCTTTTCTATCTGCATAGATAGTATGTGTAGTGTCTACCTATGTTTGAAACCCCTCTACCCTTCCTGCATGCCGTTTACACACACAGTTTTGGCTTCACAATTTATTCCGTCATTTTTATTTTTAATTCTATGAAAAACATACTACAGAGTAATTTCAAGCTGGTAATGTGTATGTTTGCACTGAAAGGAAAGTCTCGTAAACACATTGATTACTTCTCATCCTTAGGAGCTTGATTTATGAATGATTAATCTGAAGTGCATCTGTGACACAGGTAGAAATGTAACAACTTCCAAGTTTATTTACAAATCTGAAGTTTGCTCTGCCTTTTCTAAGCACTGAAATCTTAGGCGCTGCCTTTACAACTGTTGTTTTGTTCTGGAATTAACTCCTCCCTCAAGCGGATCACTCTGCTTTAACTTCTTTGCAGAGCCCCCACAGGACAAGAATTTAGGCTGCTGGCTGTGGCAGTCCAGTATTTCACTGAGTTCCTGAAGGAGGTCACTTAAAGCACATGAGAGCGCATTGGAACACGAGCAGCGAGCGTCCCAGGAGATCTGGGACTGATTGTTCCAGTGAGATGCTGGAGCAGAGAGAGCAATTCCTGCCCTGCTTTTGGACATCTGGGCTTTGGCAATTACTCCATGGCTTTGCTCAGCAGTTCTTGGGAAATGAGATACGGGCTTGTTTCAGAGAAAGAAAAACCTTTATTGATGCAACATCTACTACTGCAGAGGACTTCAAAAGACTCTTCTTTTCCCCAAGTATGGACTCTAGCTAGGTCTAGATCTCATTGTCTTAGCAGAAAGAGAGCAATTAGAGACTTACATTAAAATCCCAGTAACCTTGCCTTTTCCTGGACAAATTAACCCTAGAGACTGAGTTTTCAGTGTCTTCACAGGTGAAGTGGTTCCTGGAGAGTAACCTGCTGAAGAGACTTCTCCATATGCAGATGGACACCTTCAACGCCAGATTCTTGACATAGTGAAAGAGAGCTGGAGTCTGAAATCTCATCAACTTAGGCAAAGAGGGCTGGAGTCTGAAATCTCATCAACTTAGTTCAAGCACTTAAAGGAACTTAGATGGCCTGGCGTCTGTGTTGGCTTCCACAAATGTCCCCTAGTTTCTCCTCGCTTTATGGCATGTGTCACCTTGAAGCTACTGAGAAAATATATTCACTCCATTTATCTTGCATTTTCTCTTTTCAAAAGTTAAGAGACACATTTTATTGACTCTTTGAGAATAATACATTGTATTTTGGCCATCTTATCTCTACCCCTTCTCCTCCACCTCTCATCCCACTCACCCAGCTAACTTTGCTTCCTCTTTTTTTAAAAAAGTCTTAGAGTCTTGCTAATGGCTGCATAGTTTACACGTGTGCCTTAAATCTGTACAGATCATGAGCATGTTGTCCTAACCACTATGAGTTCATATGTCGAACTGCTGTAGACAGAGAACACTGTTGCCCTGTAGTCATCCAATCACCCCTGCCCCTTACCCTTACGGTCTTTCTGCTCCCTCTTCCACAATGTCCTTGACCCTGGGGAGAAGGAGCATGTGGATATCTCCTTTAGGGCTGTGCTCTCAGCAGGCGGCAGTCACTTATTCTTTGAACCTTGACCAGTTGTGGATCTCCTATGTTTCTCCTTCTCCCTCCCTCTCCCTCCCTTCTCCCCTCCCCCTCCCTCCCCCCACGTGGGCGTGCCCATGCACATGCCATGGGATGCACTGCCATGCATTTGAAGTTCAGAAGACAACTCATAGGAATCTATTCTTTTCTCCCACCATGTGGGTCCCAGGGATCATATTTAGGTCTTCAGACATGGCAGCAGGTTCCCTTAACCTACTGAGCTATCTCATTAGTTCTGAGGTTTCTCTTGTTTGGATACAAGCTGGGTAGGATTTTTGCCCCAATTTTGAAGAGCCTGTGTTTCTCTGCAATTGCATGTTGTTTTTGTTTTGTTTTGTTGCATCATTAGTAATTTCAGACCATAAAAGGTACTTTAAATAGGTCAGAAATGTCAAACTCCCAAACACAAAATATGGTAATTCTGACTTACAATTACACCTACTTTCAATTATCAGGACTTGCCATAAAAGTAAGAGACAGTGAGTGTTCCATAGGGAAGGGAGTTTTGCTAACATTGATTTAGCACAAACTCTGCTGGGCACTGGGATATGCACCTACAGACAGAAATTTGCTTAAAAGTCATGACAGCTCATGATATACTGATACTTGCACATTAATGATAAAGAATCCAAAGCTCAAAGGGGGCAAATGATTTGCTCAGGTTCATGTACTTCCCAAGTAGTAAAATGGGTTAAAATCATAAATCTTACTCCAGACATTATGGCCATATTTATGACTGGTTTAAACATTACAGTTCATTATGTCTACTCTTCTGAAAAAGAATTACTATAATTATTGACATTTTATTATGATGTTGACAATAAGAGAACATTTAAGATTTAAGGCTTTCCTGAACCTGACAATTACGTTCAGTCTCATTAATTCAGAAATGAGAGGGAAGTGCCCACGTGTTGAAGGAAGTGTGATTACTGTAGCATTGCATAACTACAGGCTAAAAGCATTAAGCACGTCCTCTAAGATGAGATCTGAGGGTTGGAGTCTTGAATTTTCAATGGTTTTAGAGTGGAAGCTAGACTTCTGCCTTCAGAGGACACACCCTGACGTTAGACAGACCTGTGGTAGATTCCAGCTCTGCCTCTTCCTGGGAAAGCTTTTGTGATTTTTTTTTTTTTAAACAAAATGCCCAAACATTCTAAGCTTCAGTTTTATCCTGAGAGAAAAACATACCTAGCAACTGTAGTTTACTCATCAGAAATAGGACGTGTTAGATAAATGAAAGATCAAAACTCTAGTTTGTCATATTCTTTCTGTTTTGATTAAGAAATATGCTTTTATACACACACACACTTGCAAGTGGGAAGCTTCTGTGACGCTGGTCCTCTGTACCCCTGTCCTGAATGTCATGGAAGGGACTGAGAACCCATTTCTCTGGATGGTGGTAGTAGGCAATAGTGTTCTTTAGCATCCCCCTCAGATGTGGCTTCCAAAGCCTGGCGTGGTTACAATTGATCTGGAAGCTCATCTCTCCTACCTGCCTAACCTGGAGAGTCTGCCGAGAACGGACTGATTAGGAACCACTGCTGGTGCATGAAATCCAAATCCTAACCTCACTCAATAATGATAGCCCCTTTGTTAGAGAACTCTCCTTGAAAATCAGACAATCTTTAGGGTTATATTTATTTGGATCCAAATCTCTAAAACTATGGATTAGAGAGACTCTTCAGAAGCTTAGTCTTTGTTCTGTCAAATGAGAGCTTCATATTGGGTATTTGTTGAAGTGGAAAGGAAACCCTTTCTAAGCAGGACCTAACTCAATTGGGGGTTTTAGTAAACACCTAACAAGTTTTAGGAAACAATTCAAGATCAATACCTCATTGAGATGTACAAATGGCAATGACATGACAAAGGAGGAGAACACAGCAGGTCTCTGCCAACCATTCTCTTGTCCTTAAATCCAAGCATCAGAAGGTAATCTGAACATGCTAAACTGCCTCAAACACCTGCCCTATATTTAGAGACCTAGATATAGTCAACGAGAAAAGTAATTTTAGACATTGTAAAAATCCATGTTTATATAATATTGTGTCCATCACACTGTCAGCAAAGACCTTGTCTTGCAGGATTTGGCTAAAATGTTCAGTACTGAGAAAGATATGCTTATGTTACTGTAGATAAAACAATATACTGTATATTATTACAGCCAACTCCTATAATTCCTGTCTTAAGCTATTGAGAGATCAAATGATTGCTCCCACTTTAGGATCTGACAAAATCCATAACTGAGATAAGAGGTTTTGCCTTACTAGGAAGGTCACTAATACCTGGCTGAGTCAGACACAGGCACATTCATATACCCACAGTGATGACAGGGTTCATGTCCAGATACAGAACTTACCTCTGCAATAGGGAAAGGAGGCTTTTAGTCTCTATGCTTTTGATGTGCTCACTTCCATAGATGAGACTCTGAATCATCAGACACTGCAGGTGGAGTGAGAAAGATAACAGATTAAAGAGAGTCAGAGCAAACCATCAATTGCAAGCCTAATTTGGAAGCAGACTAGGGGACCAGGGGTGTCACAGGTCTGTTGGTTCCAGCCCAAAGAGAAAATAAGTATCCACTGATTGTTTGTATTAGCTCTAGTTAGTTTGTATACATGCAATGTATACAAACCCAGTTTACTGCACCTGTTGTTACAGACAACAAAGTAACAAGACCCCAAATTGATGGAATCCCTCCTTGAGAAATAGCTACAATAGTGGTTTGTATCAGGATTTTTGAAATAAGTCAAAGTAAATAGACGTTTCGCTGGCTGTTCTGGAACTATGAACACAGAAAGATCTGCCTGCCTCTGTTTCCCAAGTGCAGGGACCAAAGGAGTGTGCCACCTTGCCGGGCTTAGCTCACTGAGTCCTTAGCCTTTTGCTCTGTTGGTATGCTGACAAGTAATATACCTTGGAAGGGAAGGAAAAACCATACTGTGGTGGCTCTTCTTTGTCACCCTGGAATTAACTAAAACCCAAGCAGCTGGGTGCACCTGTGAGGGACTTCTCTCTCTTCTCTCCCCTCCCCTCCCCTCTTTTCTTCTTCTCCTCTTCTTCTCTCTCCCTCTCTTGCTCTCTTACCCTCCTCCCCACCCTCCTCCCCACCCTCCGTCCCTCCTTTCTTAAATCAAATCATATGAAGTTGGAAGCCCACCTTTAATCGAGGTCTCTGAGGTAGAAAACATGTTTGCCCTCACTCTTGATGGCAACTCCACTCCTTCCCTAGCTTTAGAGGCTACTATTTCAGGATCCCAGCATAAACCAAAACCAAATGAGACATCCATTCCATGGACTGAAAAACTACTGGATTCTTGGACTTTACATTCATAGCCAGCCATTGTTGGATTAGCTGGAGGTATAAGCCACTCTAATAAATCCCGTGTGTGTGTGTGTGTGTGTGTGTGTGTGTGCGCGCACATTCATTCTGTCAGTCCAGTTCCTCTAGAGAACTTTGACTAATACACACACATATATACACACACCATTTCCCGTATTCTGCTTATAATAATCCCATGAAGAAAATGAAATGAAGTTGAGTAGAGCTTGCCTTTCTTCGCTCACCTTCCTCAGTAGCTCAATCGCTTCTCTGAGTTCTCCTTTGGCGAAACAGATGCTGCCCATGTTATAAAAGGTTTCAGCTACTTTTTTGCCACAGTCCCCAAAGGTGTCCGAATTCAGTGTAGACTTTAGCAGTCTGTAAGCCTCCTAGGGGATAGAGATTAAAAATAAAATCAAGCTGGTAGTTGTGGGCATGGTGAAAGGGTGTTTTTGCCTCACAATGACTCAGTCAGAAGCAGTCAGTTACAGTGACACCCCCAAGTACTATGAATTAATGTTCCCAGTGGATAGTTAATGCCAGTTAATTCGCACATGCACTTCACCTTCATGCTGTTCTATAGGACAGGAATCGTCACTGTCCTTACTTTACAGACAATGGAAGAGGCCTGGATAAAAGCTAAGCTCTTTCCCAAGATCGAATTGCCCACAGAGTTGAGATTCCATACCAGCCTTAAGTCCGTAGCCCTGAGCTTTTTCTTTCTTCTGCTTTTCAAACTTTCAGAAAAGCCAAAGACTAGTAGACTCAACACTCATAAAGTTTTCACCTAGATTCACAAGAGATGACCACTTCTCCACATTTATTGTATTGTTCTATTAGATATATATATATATATATACATTTTTATTGAAAATAAGATATAGACATGGAGAGACTTTACTGTTAAACATTGAAGCCCATGTCTTCTCAGAGCAAGGTTATTATATATAGCAATGCTACTGTCACCCCCAGTATTACACAGATATAATACTATTAACCTAACATGTAAATTTTCCAGTTGTTTCAACAATACTACTTATAGTTTTGAAAATAGTGTGTGGGCAAATATCATGTTTTGCATTTTTGGTTTTGTAATTCCTTCTTCTTCATAAGAGTTCTCCCCCACTTCTGTTTGACAGGATTGGCCTATTTTTAAAGTCCAGGCCACTCACTTTTCTGTATAATTCAACATTCAGTGCAAATCATTATTAACCATTCACCATGCCAATTGTCTTCATTTGCCTTCCAATATATCATCTTTTATAAAGATATACAATTTACCTTTTATATTAGCTTATGAAGTAGCAGGTTTCCCTGAGATTTATATACCTCTTTCACTTGGATTAATCCTACACATACACTGGGTGCGTACACACCTACTGTCGACAGCTGTCCCTTACTCCCCAGGATTCTCCCATTCACTCAGGTGAGTTGGTGTTTTGAGATAGGGTTTCTCTGAGTTGCCCTCCTTGTCCTGGAACTCACTCTGTAGACCAGGCTGGCCTCAAACTCAGCGATCCTCCACCTTCCAAATGCTGGAATTAAAGACATCTGCCACCAGTGCTCAGCACTTTATTTTTTTTATTTTTATTTGGGTTTGGGCTTGGGTTTGGTACTGGAGACTGAGCACAGGGGCAGGCACAAGCTATGAGAGTGTCTGAGCCATAACCTCACTAGACCACAGCTCTGTAATTGTTTGTTATAGCCAAGAACCTCTAGAACCTCCTGAAATACAGAAAATAAACACCATGGTGTACTATTTCCCAATATGTTGTGCATCTTTAAAATGTTGACGATCTTGCTAATACCCAGTTTTCTGTTTCTGTGGTCCTATTTCCTGCCCGTCCTTCATGAGATGGCTTTAATTTGCATTTCTCTGATGGCTACAGATGTTAGACACTTTTTTTTTTTTTTTTTTGGTTTTTCGAGACAGGTTTCTTAGGCGTCTGTGTTGCTTCTTTTGAGAACTGTCTGTTCAGGTCATTGTGTGGTTTTCTTTCCCTCCCCTTTGGTGTCTAATGTTTGCATTTTGTTGTATATTCTAAACATCAACCCTTTGCCTGAAGTAATGGTTAAGCTTTGCTGTGTGGTCACTATGCTGCTAGTTTCTTTCTCTGGGAGGAAGCTTTTAAATCTCATAGAATTTGGTCTGTGGATCCTTGGGGCACTTTACTATGCTACATAGGTGCTAGACCTATGTTCTCAAGTTTGTTTGTTTGTTTGTTTTGTTTTGTTCTTCATTAGCAGTCTGCATTTTTGGTTTAAAATTATAGCCTTTGATTGAGTTTATGCCATACACAATTCATGAAGGTTTTTCTTCAGAGAGAAATATGGAACCTAGTTGTTTTGCTGCGGGGATGTCCAGTTTTGCCAGCACTACTTGGTGATAAGGCCATCATTTTTCTAGTGTGTGTTTTTGGTACCTTTGTCAACATTAGGTGTTATGGGTTGGTCTCTGGGTTTTCTGTCATGTTCCATTGATCTATGTGTCTGTTTTTGTACTAATACCATGGTACCTATCACCATGACTCTGTAGTACAGTCTGAAGTCATGCAACATGAGGGTTCCCATCGTGTTCTTTCTTCTCTGAATGGCTTTGGCAATCCACATTCTTTGGTGTGCCCATACACCAATGGACTTTATTCAGAGAGAGTGGAGAGCTTCAGTTATTTATTGCTATACTCTTCATGAATTGTGTATGGTATTGCCTAACTGCCCGTTTTAAATGTATAAACCATTTCCCTAGAACTAAATTGAACATACAATCATCATCTCTTTTTGTGCCCAACTGAACAAAACATTGTAACTTTAATTTTTCGGCCCTTATTTTCAATGACGGTTCTCAAATGCTTTACCCTCCCTTGCAGCCCACCACTCACCAGAGGTAGTGGAAAAGAACGGATACAGGGGGAGGGGGTGAAGTGGACCTGTCTAGAAAGGTTCTTTGGAGCAACTCCCATTTGTGTTGTCCGGAAATGAGCAGTTAGTTTTGTTCACAGGTTGGTAGCAGCAGTTCAATCCACTTGCAAACACTTCACGGATACACCAGCAATCCAGTTTGGTAGAGTTGGGTTAGCAACAGCAGTGAAATGACCTAGCAGAGACAACCAGGCCTTAGCCTCAGCTTGAGTCAGCAAGAGGGACCAACAGGAACACCAGAAGTTCTCAGCTGTGCTTCTCTCAGGAACTCAAAGATCAGTGAAGACGGGAGACCCACAATCATTGCACAGCTAGCTGTACCAGCAAGCCAAGCTCTGTCTCCGGCACTCATCACTCCGTGGAGTCCTATTTATACCCTCCAAATGGTGTCCTCCACGTGCCTCGCCTCACTCAGCAAGGCATTTGCCTCAACATGTGCATCCAATCAGCCAGTCTTTAGAACCAGGAAGAAACTGCAGCGCACTACCAGAAGTTTTTGGTGTGGGTTTTTCCTCTATGGAGTCCCAACAAATGCAGGTCAACTATGCAATGTATAGCAGACCAATACATGTGCGCTGTTAGCAAAGAACCCTTCATCACACGTCCGTGTTTGCTTTAGCAGAAAATCTTCTCTCCTGTGTCTGCTTCAGCAAAACATTCCTTCATGAGTCTGCCTTAGCCTTTCACAACTGTGTCCACTTTAACGAAATGTTCCTTTATGGTTTTGCCCCAGCAAAACACCATTCAACAGACTTTCCAAAGAACCCTTAAGTTTCCACTTCAACACACAGCTTACCTATTTCAATAGTTATGAGAATTTCGTGCGTGAGTCTGCTGCATTTACCTCATCTCTACCTTTACTTCTTCTCCTCAACTTCTTCCATGTACCCCCCTCCCCCGTATCCCCCTCTCAAGGCCATGACCTCTTCCATATGTATTCGGGTTTAGAGCCTCACCACATAGGCTTGACAATATATTAGGGGGCTCATGCCTGAGGAAAACTTGATTCTCCCTCCTTCATCAGCCACCTATTGCCTTGAAGCTCTTCACCTGGGAGTGGCACTTTGTGAACATTTGCCCAGTTGGTATGTGGACAGGTGTGCTCTTCTAGGCTTTACTGTTGAGAGTTCAGGAGTGCAGCACACAGGTTCTTTCCTGCGAACCCCATCTCACAATAGTCCCCCTGGGCCTCTGGCTCTTACAAGCTCTCTATCTCCTCTCCTGCAGTATTCCCTGAGCCTTAGGTTGGGGTTGTCGAATAGTTCACATTTAAGGATGTCACACTGTTTTCAGGAAACAATGCCAACAATTCAGGGATCTCAAAAACCCACGTCTTTGTATTTCTCAGAACAGAAAAGCATAAATATAGTTAAAAGATGTCTCTATTTTCTCAGTATTCAAAAATAGTTTACCGACTTGGCTGGATTTGATTCTAAGTCCGTCTTCTTATTTATTCCCATGCAATGGGCTTATTTTTTCCCCAATTATTTTCTTACTTTTCAGACTTTTCATTAATAGTGTACAGATACAAAACATTTTTGTATTTGCCTTTTAAATTAAATTAAATTGGTTTAACTTACTAGTTTTAAGCATGTGTGAGTGTGTGTGTGTGTGTAGAAAGAGAGATCTTTAGAACTTTTATGTACCATTTTGTCACTCTGAAGAGATAACTCAGCCTACTTTATAATTTGCATATTGTTTGTTTTTTCTGACCTGCTCACTTTGGCTGGTACTTTTAGTACAAAGTTAAAAGGACGTGTGGCCTTGAGAGTGGGCACTCTCCTCTTGTTCCTACTCTATGACATTCAGAGGAAAAACTTCTAGTTTTCCCTCAGAGTATGATATTATTAGATTGGGCGGACCATATGTGGCCTTCACTAGTTTGCAGCAATCTCCTCTTTTACTCTGATGAAGACATGACTAAGTCATATGCACTTCTGTTTTGGTAGTCTACAATGAGCCTAGAGCTTAGACCAAACTTGGAGGAGGGTAAAGAATTTTTTTTTTTCACTTTAAACAAGAACAAAATTTTATGACACAAAGGTTGTCACATACTTGGATACTTCTCTACCTTGTACATAGTCATTCCCACCCTCCACAGAAAGGCTGCTTCTGAACTTCCCATGTGGTGACACAGCGCTACAGTCCTGATGCTAACAGAACAGTAGAGATGCCTCAGTGATTTAAGTTGAAAACAGGACACTGGTATGATGGCTCTTGCATCCAGCATCAGGAATGTACAAACGGCTTTATTCAAAAATACAAAATAAATTATCTGTAGGCATGGACAATGACAGCAGCAAACCATTATATATTGTCAAAGGAAACCAGTAACTGATGGTTACAGTGATCAGCCAGCCTTCTCTCCAGTCATTTTCTCCGGGTGACTTCTCTGAAGTTATCAGTGAGGAACCTGCCTTGAGCTTCCTGTCACAGTTCATTGATAAGGGCAGAGCCCTATTCTAGGACTTAGGACATGCCCCTTCCCATTGCCCCTCCCATTCCACCCATTGCACCATTCCAGGGTCCTTCTCTTCTTTAGGAATCTCTGTCACTACAGCTTCGGCTGTAGTTAGCAAGGAGGCCACCCCAGCAGCATCCAGTAAAGCAGTTCTTACAACCTTTGTTGGATCAATGATTCCCTTTTCCACCAGGTTCACAAAATCTCCAAGCATGGCATCATAACCAACTTCTGAGGAACCCTGCAGAATTTTCTCAACTATCAAAGATCCTTAAATGCCTGCTTTCTTAGCAATCGTCATTGTGGGAATTTTAATTGCTCTTTTAATAATTTCTACACCTAATTTCTGATCTTCGTTAGCAGGCTTTAATGACTCCAAGGCTGGGATGCAGTGAAGCAGAGCCCAGCCCCCTCCTAGAGCAATGCCTTCTTCAACAGCTGCTCTTGTAGCATTGAGAGCATCTGTAACTCTGTCTTATTTCTCATTCACTTCAACATCTCTGTCCCTCCAACCTTCAGCACAGCTACTCCATCTGAAAGTTTAGCAAGTCGCTTGTTCAGCTTCTCCTTTTCATATTCACTAGTTGTGATGTCTAGTGATTTCTTGAATACGTTTTTCAGTGTGAGCTTTGTCACCTTTTCCTTTCAAAAGCATGGCATCATCTTTGGTGACAATGAACTCTCCAACTTTTCCTAAGTCATGAGCTTGAACGTCTTCAAGATTCAGCTTCAGCCCTTCCTGTCCAAACACGGCACCACCAGTAGCAATTGCCATATCTTTAAGCTGGTTCTTCCTGTTGTCCCCAAACCCTGGAGCTTTGACTGCTACAACCTGAGGACCAACTTTTAGCCTGTTCAAAACCAGGGTGCTTAGAGCTTCTCCGTCAACATCTTCAGCGATTAGGACCAAGGGCTTCCAAAGAGCATTAGCAATTTCAAGAGCAGGTACAAAGGACTGAAAACTAGAAATTTTCTTTTCACTCAACAAAACATAGGCATCTTGGAATTCACATTTTTGACCTTTTGATGTGTTAATAAAATATGGAGAAATACATCCTCTATCAAACTTCATGCCTTCAATAATTTCTAGCTCATCATTTGGGATTTTTCCATCCTTCACTGGGATGGCACCCTTTCTTCCAACTTTTTTCATTGCATCAGAAATTATGTTCCCGATGATTGTAGCAACCTGAGCAATTTCTTCAGGGGTTGTCACAGGTTTATATTGTTTCTTTTATTATTATTATTATTATTATTATTATTATTATTATTATTATTATTATT
>JADRCH010000047.1:6249134-6301634 GCA_019843965.1 Rhynchomys soricoides
CAGGGACAGTCCGGAAACCATGACAAGGTCAGTGCCCAGGGACAGTCTGGAAACCATGACAAGGTCAGTGCCCAGGGACAGTCCAGAAACCATGACAAGCTCAGTGCCCAGGGTCAGTCTGGAAACCATGACAACAAGCTCAGTGCCCAGGGACAGTTGGGATTCACTGCCCTTTTCAGCAACTGTCAGACTTGCTAGCTGACTGGCAGCCAACTCAGCTAAACATGGAGTTGGATGAGAACGAACTGTGAGTTCCAGCCCAGCCACTTCTGACTGTGGTTCTTGAAAAAGTAGTGTTACCTTCTTACGAAGATGGAATGTCTGGCTCTTCGTGACGGGACTCAGGAAAGAGTAAAGGAGGCACCGTATGTAGATACTGCACACTATCTATCATGTGGTTAGTTCTAACTAACTCTCAGCCACATTACTTCCACTGGGTCTCCAGCAGAAGGTAACTGTGACCTTAGCTCAGCATCACAAGGCTTCAGTGTCAAACAAGGAGGGGCTAAGAGCTCCAGGTCTTTGTAGCCACTTGTGGTGATACAAGCTGGTCCCTTAACTTCTTCAAATATAGGAGAAAAAGATGACGGAAACAGTATTTGTTATGAACAGTTGCTGTAAATGTTAAATTTATTAATACATGTAAAGTGCTTATAATACCACCTGGCATTCAGTAACCATTAGTGTAAAATAATAATGACTAGTGGTATTATTCATATTATTTGTGTTTAAATGGCAAGTACTGTCACTTAGAAAGAAAGAAGAGTGGAAACAGCTGACTCACAGTTAGCAGCAAGGAAAGAGCCACCCATGCATCACAGTTCACTGGCCAAACCCATAACTATCTCAAGGAGCCGGAGGGGCTGTTATCCCTTCACCAGCTACGGAGCCCGCACGCAGCACAATGTGCACACACTGCTTCTTTAACCAAAAACTCCCGGGGCAGATTTTCTCAGTCCAGGTCTCCATTTTGCCACTTGTTAGCCATATAACTTCAGTGGAATATGCTTTAACTCTGTGCTTTATACTTTTCTGATCCTTAAAAATGAGATTACATAACAATACCTACTTTAAAGGTCTTTGCTTGTGGGTTAAAAGAAATATACACTCAGGTGCCCATAGTTCAAACCATTCTATAAATTTTAACTCTTTTTTTTTTTTGGTGTTGCTGTAAACATTGATGTTGATTACTTTCTTCACCCTAATTCGACCACACTTTTAAGAGACCCTCAAATTCAAAGTGCGTTGTCTTTCCCCATAGGCAGTGACTCTGGCACCAGGACCTCTAATGAAGCACTTCTCAAACCACAGGTGGTGAACCTTTTCACAGGGGTTGCATATCAGATATTCTGCATGCTGGATATTTACATTATGATTCATAACAGTAGCAAAATTACAGTTATGAAGTACTAATGAAACAATTTTATGGTTGGGGGGGCATCAAAACATGAGGAACTGTGTTAAAGGGTCACAGCACTGGGAAGGATGAGAACCACTGTACCAATGTTTCTCCCCATTGCCTGGTGTTCATAATCTTGGTTTGTCAAATGGTTTGCCACCTCTCTGCTTTGCTAGCCGACTTTTCACATAGACTGCGGATGGTGCTACTACTTTTTTGGTGCAGCAAACCCAGCATGTGAGGATCTCCTGGACTCCGAGCAGCAGCACTGCAGCCTTTTTTTTTTTTTTTTGGTTTTTCGAGACAGGGTTTTTCTGTGTAGCCCTGGCTGTCTTGGAACTCACTCTGTAGACCAGGCTGGCCTCGAAAACAGCCTTTAATCCAGCAGAGAAAGGTGAATTTCACTAACATGTTCAAGTGCATTTTAAATTCAAATGCCTTCAGTGGTTTTCATATCATAAGCATAAACAACGTTTAGGCCTATATTTTGGTTTGAGTATTTGTCAGCTAGTTATCTCCGAGTGAGATGTGATGTTGTTACTAATGGACTTAAAGGGCAACTGACACATTGTAACAAACTGTCATGGGTTTTCAATTAAAAGACCCATGTGGTTTAAAAAATATTTTATGTATTATTATTACTATTATAATAGTGTGTGTGTGTGTGTGTGTGTGTGTGTGTGTGTGTAAACCCACCTGTACAGACACATGTGGAGGCCAGAGGGCTACTCTGTGGAACCTATTGTCCCATTCTGCTTTCACATGGGTTCCAGGGATTAAACTGTGGTCACCAGGCTTCCATGGCAAACACCTGTGAGCTGTCTCACCAGTCTGCCCTTCTGTCTTCTTCAGTCCGGCTCCTATGTGTCTCCCTCTTGGTAGATTTCAGCGTGGTTCCCTTTTAGTCCTAACAAAGATGGAGGCCTAGGAGGGGGTGTGATATCTCCTGCTCAGGTCGCAGTGCATATATGTTCACTAGAGTCAGGGGTCACTGCTCAGGCTTTTAGGTTTGAGGCTGCTGGCTGGGGCTGGAGAAGAATCAAGGTTAACATGGAACCGATTCTGCCCCTTAAGATGTTAGGGTTAAATAAGGAACCAACCTTAATCCCTTGGTATGAGAAGCAACGCCCGGAGCCAAACAAGACCACCCTGCCAAAAGAACCAACCTGCTGCAAATACTGGATGGCCTGTTCATGGTTCTTCCTCAGCTGCTCAATCTGAGCAGTTTCTTCATACAAACTAATCAGATCTGATGTGTCATGACCCTTGGCAAGGATAACACTGCAAATTGCCTTCTCAAAGTATGCCAGAGCTAGGTTCATCCTGTGCATGGCCAGGGAGGCTCTACAAGAAAAAGAATTGAAGGTGGGAAGTCACACAGAGGTCACTCACTCTGCAGACACATACGGAATTAATTCCAAGAAGTAAAGAATTTGTCTTCATAGGCCAATCATCTGGACAACTGGCTTAAAATCCAGCCTTGCTATAAATAAACCTCCATTATCCTGAATTTTGCCCACGAGATCCCACAGACTACCACCATTTGCTAAACCCATGGATATGTTTTATTCTTGTATGATTTTTATAAAAACGCAAATGGAAAAATTTCACTCAGAAATTCCTAAGATGGAATAATTTACCCATAAGCAAAAACTGTGGATCTTGTAATGTTAATAACAGTCTTCAGTGAAGCACCATCCCCACTGACAAGCAGAAAGCTTGTGCCTAACAGGCTGCATCTAGGTGAGTCTGACAATCCATACATATTTGACACATGTGATTAGCTTACATGGGAGACTCATAACTGGTAGAACTAGCAGTTATACGTGTCAGGCTGTGACTATGGAATTAGAAGCTGTGCATAAGCATGCCAAGCACCTCTTCTGGCTCACAAGCAAACAATTTTTTTTTAAGTCACTGTTTTACAGGTCAGGCTGGAGGCTTTTCTCTAGAGCATATCTGGGAATTAGGCCCCAGTAGAGCTTCTCCAGAATTGCCTTTTATTACCCAGCTGTTCTCTGTATCACAATAGAAGACACTAAGACCCTTTAATACTCAGCCTGAGACTACCTGACAGCAACAAGGGTGTCTGAAGGGTTCCAGAGAGCACAGCCTAGGTTAGGACCTGGAGAGCTAAGACTGTAGAGGGCATGAGGCTTTGAAAGCTGGTACTGCAAGACCTTCTAGTCTGGTCACGAAGGAAGCTAGAGAGCCATCAATGTTTAAAGCTGAGGTTCCTGGCTCCTGAGACTCAGGAGATGAACTACCATCTACTGAAGGTTGATGGAACTCAAAACTCAAAGCAATACGACTCTGCCTGAGCATCTAGTGCTACCAATTCCTGACTTCTAAAGCCATGAAACTAGCCGTTAAAGCTTAAAGCCTTTGGGTTTGTAAGACCCCCAAACTCTTGGCTAAATATGATGGTGCACACCTATATTCCCAGCACTCATAAGGCAGAAGCAGGAGGATTATTGTAAATTTGAGGGCAGCCTAGGCAACAGAGTTGAGATCTTGTCCCAATAATAAAAAAAAAAAGAACTCAGGGTTGCATATTTGTGATTTGCACCTGAAGAGAGCAAGAGGTCCATGAGCAAGCCATTTCTGAAAGACTTATCTTCTCCTGAACATGAGGGTGAATGACAAAGAGAAATGGCAGGCTGTCTGTCTGATCATTCTTTGTCACAATCATCTTTTCTATCAAGCAGACAAGTATGTCTTTTGACCAAAGGCATTTCACTTCTTCAGACATTGAGAATGGCTCCCATCAAGAGCTTTGAGAAAGATGTTAGGAAGCTGTTTGGCCTGAACGATCTCACCTTATTGTCTGTACTCTTCAATGGGAAAAGGCATTACTAGATAGCTGTCTTTACTAACATTTGATTCATATCAAACAACAACAAGGCACAGAGAGTGAGCTATGAATTCAGATGTTTCAGTGATAAGCCAAGCTCTGAAACTTGTTCTATCACCTCAGTTAATATTTCTGTTCTGTGCCTTGTTTTCTTATCTGTAAAATAAAAATATTAAGAATGCCTATTCTTAGAGGTTACAACAAGAACTGGATGAAATATAGTTTCAGAGCACTCAGAATAGGGTGTGGTATGTGTTAAATCTAGAAGGCGTTCTAACACTTAGTATGTACATAAAGATATACTCAAAGATTGTGGTGTGAATAAGCAAAGTAAACACCAGATTGCTTGTGAAAAGGAAACACAGCTTTGTTTCACAGAGGGCAGAAACCTTCAAGTGCTGCCCTCCATGACAGCAGGAGACATTCGCCAGATTCTAACTACGGCCCTATGGACTTGTCAACAGTCTGATTTTTGTTCTGAACATTCCACCATGTCCCCACCATGTCCCCACTGTGTCCCACTTGACTTTGAGATTCGTGTGCTTCAAGGAGGCAGATGTGACACCTGGGTTTCATTTACTTACCATTCGGTCATCTGCCCTACCGTGCCAAGTACTTAACGTTTTTGGAACGAGATTTCCTTCAAGGATGTGAAGATATTTGAAAAATCTGGGGAACAGTAAACTCTCCTTATTTCTTTTTCCTGATAATCTGATGGGCCCACTTTCCTTTCTAAATACTCAATTCTCAGAGGATTCTCAACTCAAAACAGTTTCAAGTCTTGTTCTGGCTTGAACAAATCCCATGGACTTTGTTTCTACACAGAACACAGCTTTCCTTAAAAAAAAAAAAAAAAAAAAATGCATGCCTGTACATTGCTCTGATCGTCTCCAATTAAACGTCTTAAGTATTTGGTCTTAGCTGTTAAGATGCTACATTTGATGATGAATGTTAGACGCCACTGAGAAAAGCAATCAGTCCCAAAGTAATGTGATGTGATGTGATGTGTGTGTGTGTATGTGTGTATCAGATCACAGATCCAATATGTACTAGTTAAGTTACCTTAAACCAGTGGTTCTCAGCCTTCCCAATGCTGCAACCCTTTACTTTAATACAGTCCCTAATGTAGTGGTGACCCCCCCCAACCATAAAACTACTTCATTGCTACTTCATAACTATAATTTTGCTACTCTTATGAATTGAAATGTATACCTCTGACATGTAGGTTGAGAAGCACTGCCTTATACCAATTGCTTAGCCAGTTTAGTCTCTTGTTCCTCTGAGGAAACCACAATCATACTGACTATGGTGGCTGAGAGGATTAAGTGTGGCAGCATAGAGTAAGCTCACAGAATCCACATGTGATAAATGTGACCTCATTTATTATTAGTTGACCCCTGGGCTTCTCGGTCTGAACACACAGTCCGCCCATTTTATCAGGTCATAGAACAGAAAGCACTCCGGATTTCATTCGTGAAAGTTTCTGCTTCTTTATGGCTGATCTTACCTGCCCAAAGCAATGGTTAGGTCTTTCTCCGAGACTTGGATCTCACAAATGCTGCTGTTGTTTAACTCTTTCAGTTCCTTCATATTTCTCTCTGCTCTCTGCAGGTGGATGTAGGCCTGTTTGCCAGTGAAACAGTCAAGGGTAATGCCAGGCACACTAAGTGCTACTATACAGACAGAGGAATCTGTAAGCTAACCAAAGAGGCCCTTGGGAAGACAAAGCAGTGTTTGCAAGTGGGCATTTCACAGCGTTTCTCTAGTCTCCTTGTGTACGTCATCAAGAAGGGAGAATTGTCTGGAAAGAACAAGGCCTTGGGTTTCCTGCGGTGGCTGCCTGAGTCCAGGTCTGGAGTGGTGAGTGTCTGCAGGAATGAACTGAAACTATAAAGCATAATAGATTTCCTTGAACAACATCAACTGCCGGACAGCAGTTACTCATTTTAACCAAATTGTTTCATAGCGGTGGGAAAAGAGAGGAACTAATTATGCTGAAAGGGACTTTTTGGGCCATTTAGAAAATCCAAGAAAAGCAGGTTTGGGGCCAGAGGCAAATAGCAGGGAAGAAAATCCCCTTCATTCTCAAACATCCTTCCATTTCCTGAATTTCAGCCTCTCCCCGCTAAGGGTGTAACAGCGGAAGACCTCATATAGCAAGCCGACCACAGAACAGAGAGGTGGGTGTGTACAAGGGGAGAGATGGGGGCTTCTGAGCTCAAGATTATTCAGGAACTGTACTTCTCTTGCTGCATTCCAAGTGGGGGAGAATATACACAAAGACCAAACCCACAAGTTTCTTGAGGATAGACATTGATATCATGTCTCCCTGGTGTCCTGAGATGTCTGCATGGCAGGAGCATGTACACTAGTGTGACATTGCTGGGAGAGGGTGGAGCCTTCATGAGTCCTGGGCAGAAGGCCTTGATGAACAGCTGGAGTTCAACACCTTCCTCTTTCTTTTTCTGTGAGTGCTCTGTCTGCATGTACACCTGCGTGCCAGAAGAGGGCATCAAATCCCATTATGGAAGATCGTGAGCCACCATATGGTTGCTGGGAATTGAACTCAGGGCCTCTGGAAGGGCAGCCAGTGTTCTTAACCACTGAGCCATCTGTCCAGCCTCCTCTGTGTTTCTCATCTCTTCCCTGGTTATGAGTACATGGTTCTGCTTCCATAGACGCTCCTGGCATGCATGGTTCTCTCTGCTACAGGCCCCAAAGCAGAGGAGCCATCAGATTTCCAACTAGAACGTTTACAATTATCATCAGGAATAAACTATAATCTCAGGTGATACAGGTAGATATGAGGGTCTCTTTCTGGAGCTGTGGAGAGAGTTTCATTGGTCCATTTTCTTGGCCTCTGGCTTCACAGCTAATAGTCTCAATAGTGTTTTAAAAATGATTAGATGATCAAGGACCCATTATCCCAGTGGATCCTGCTAGACATCATCGTTGCCCGTGGCTTTCAAGCATCTCAAGGAACAGAAGTATCCTAGACTTAGCAAGCCAAAATCTCCAGGAAGGAAGCCAGCTAGCACATGTGCATCAAGTTGCCCAGGGAATTACAATAGATGGGGAGCTGTTTTGCTAAAGGTACCTTAAATCACCACCCATTCTCTCCAGTCCTATACTGCGACCACCTCTACTACTTACACATGCATTGTGAGTGCTGACTTCGAGTGCTCCATGAAAAGTCCACCAGCCTCACAACGCTCGGATTGGCTATGGGGTGTGTCGCTAGGGAGATATCTTCCCTGATTCAACTCTGGGCTTATAGGAACAAAAATAAAATGCACACTTTTTTAGGAGGACAAGCACCTTATGGAGGGCCTAGAGATTTGGACACAGCTAAAGGAGCCAGTTCCATTTCCTACCCTCCCATCTGGCATGTGGTCTGTAACCTTGATCATCAGTTCCACTTGGGAAAGAAAGGATATTGGTTTTGTAGGAGCCAGGCTATCCCCAGAGTGTAGTAGAGTATGACCAGAGTTCCTAGGATTTCTCTTTTGTCCTTGTCTGAGGTCATGCTTTGCTTCCAGGTCAGCAGTGTGTTTCTGGCCTTCTCCGCATGTTTCTTGGCCTGAGCTGGGAGTCCTGAGGAGGTTAGAGAGGGGCATCAAGAAAAAAGACATTACATAAGGCACGCTCCAGTCAAAGGCATTCCTGAAAGAACAGAGGTGGATAGCGCAATTGTCAGGTATTGTTCCTGTTGTGAATCACAGTATTTGAAGTATTTATTTAGAACAGTTCCCTGGATCTAACCTAGGCCTCGTAAGCTGGATTCTCTAGAATAGGTCCAGGAAATTCTATTTTGAACTCTGTAAATGATCTTTACGCAGCTTTCCTGGGTTCGATCTGCAGATCCCAGTTTGAAAATCACTAACTTCCAGGGACTGGAGCTGAGTGACTCCTTCACAATTCTGCTGAAAATGCCTTGTGACCTTTTCAACTTGCAAAGCTTCTCCATTCTCCAAATGGCAAATGACACTCATTATGAAAACTGCCCCTTACCAAGCACATGGAGGCACACAGGGCTGGTTTTCAAGCTCTCTGGAAAACACATTCTATAAATACAAGGGTTTCGGAATGTAATTACTTCCATCTGAGATTTCTTTTTGTCCAATCCAAGATGAAGCTGGCCATACTAATTGGTCACAAACACACACAAGAATCCAATTTCTAAGTGCAGCGAGGCCCCTCACTAGGGAAACACAGGGGATGCCAAACCCCAACTGCACAGAACTGCTGTGTGTGGGGATCCTCTTGTTTTCTAAGGAAAATCGTCTTCCTGAGAATTTCTCTAAGCTATTTGTGCAGTCGACAGAGGTAGACGGTAGACTAGAGGACACTGCTACCTTAGCTCCCATCTTTCCTGTTTCCCACTGGGAAAAGGAAAAGGCCATTCTACTGCAAACAAGGAGCTCTCCTCACTTTATCCCCTCTCTGCAGGCAGCTAGAGCTGGTAAACATCCTCATGCCTGCCAAGTAGGCCTCTCATGCCCCTGATTCTCACACCACACCTCCGATGACTCTGCCTTTGGCCTTGGGGCACATTGTCATAGCATGGGTTCAACTCAGTTTTCAACAAGGGTGACTGGAAAGGACTGGCCTTCCATGCTGCAGCCTTAATGAGCTACAAGGAAAAGAGCAAAGTCATCCCTGGACCAGCTCTACAACTCTAAGGTCCATCTTCAATCACAATGCTTGCTCCACCTTTCCTTTACCTGCCCTTCCAGGTCAGGAATAGCACCATCCTTACTCTCCTGCACTTCTGGTGCATAAATGATGTAAAACTCAGAATGCCTGCAGGAGCCTGAGTCGGGGATTACAGGGAAGTGCTGAACAGCAAAAGTGGATTCAGAGTTGTCCATTGAACATATTATTATTTTGTTTTACTGTAGGCGGATATT
The DNA here is from genome assembly GCA_019843965.1 of Rhynchomys soricoides. Classification (NCBI taxonomy): domain Eukaryota; kingdom Metazoa; phylum Chordata; class Mammalia; order Rodentia; family Muridae; genus Rhynchomys; species Rhynchomys soricoides. Next base: position 6,258,298 of record JADRCH010000047.1, read on the forward strand.
TTCTGATGTCTCCCCTTCCCCTCCCTCTCTCTTGTTTTTTTGAAACAGGGTTTCTCCATATAGCTCTACTGTCCTGACTTGCTCTGTAGACCAGGCTTTGAATTAAGGGATCTGCCTGCCTCTGCCTCCCGGAGCTGTGATTAAAGGTGCATGCCACAATGCCGGGCCTCTGACATCTCTTAACAGGATACAGGCCAGAAGAAATCTGCTCAGAGTGACCCAGTCTTTTGAGGTCACTATTGTCACTTGAAAGCAGTTACCTTTGCTCATATTTTATGTTTAAGAAGTTATTACAGAACCAGTGACCTATGTCAAGGGTCAGATTTCCTAGAAATAAGTCCTGACAGGCATACACGTGTGGCCTTGAACAAATTATTTAGTTTATCTGTGCCTCAAGGTTTATCTTCCTAAAAGATGCTAATGAAAACATCTTCCATCTTATTTTGATCTCAAGGATAAATTTAATCCATGAGAAAGGATTAAATTTATTGTGGTACTGGATTGAGTCTGGATATATTTTAAACACTGTCATTCCCAGAGTCAGTTTCTCTTAGTGAGTAGTTTATTGCATCTGCCTTAAGTTTGATTATTTTTCATGGTCGTGCCTATAGACTCTCTCAACTGCAAGCTCCCTATAAACTGCAGCTATAACTCCTGCAGGTCTAGACCGTCTGCAGGAGGATCTGCTTGTTTGTTGGTTGTGATTTGGCTTTGCTTTAAATCATCCTCAGCTGTGTCTGTACCGGGCTTTTTTTTTTTTTTTTTCCCCCTAATTAGAGAAAACAGGGCTTATGACTGTTACTTTTTCTGGTTTTGTAGCACTTAAAACAGAGCTATGGATACCTGGACAGTTCCCAATTACAACAAACTTACTCATTAACTTACTGTCCTGTTAATAATAAGCAAAACAGCAGGAAATCACTTGTCCACATACCATATGCTCCTTCCTGTGCACTTGGAAACAGCCCATCATCAGGTGCCAAACTACCCTGGTGTTCTCTGCCTGTCCTTTCTCAGCTGCTGTAGCATCAATTACAGCTTTGGAATTACTCCTCAGGGCATCTGGAAACAGAGTCCCACTTCTGGCATCCTTGACTTTAACTTAATCAAGTAACAGGCATCTACACACTCTGCCTTAAGCAGGTTTCAGGCTCCCTTTACAGACCCCTTCCAATCCACTATTTCATTGACTGATTGAATAGGGTTTCACTATGTAGCACACAATGGCTTTGGTCTAATGATCCCCTTGCCTCGGTCTCCCAAGTTGAGACTACCTTTATGTGCACCACACCCAGCTACCCCCATTTAAAAGAAATCTTTCCTGTGGTTAAATGTGAATGGCCCCACGTAGGCTCATATATTTGCATACTTGGCCATCAGGGAGTGTGGCACTACTTGAGAGGAATTAAGAGGTATGGCCTTGTGGGAGTAGCGGTGGCCATGTTGGAGGAAGTGTGTCACTGGGGTTGGGCTTTGGATTTTCAAATGCCCAAGCCAGTTCCAGTGTCTCTTTCTTTCTTCTTATGGCCTGTGGATCCAGATGTAGACTCTCAGTTACTTCTCCAGCATCATGCCTTCCTACACATCACCATGCAAGATGACGATGAACTAAACCTCTGAAACTGTAAGCAAGCCCAAACCAAAACTTTTTTTTTTAAGTAAGAGTTGCCATGGTCAGGCGTCTCTTCAGAGATCACGGAGTAAGGCACTTCCGCTACTCTTTCTCAACTTACTCCCTCCTCTCTGCTTAAAATATTACTGTTTCTCTTTCGTTTATAAAACTAGATGTCTTCTTTTTCTTCCCCCTCCATCTACTCCCTCCTCCTTCTCATCCTCCTCCTCCTCCTTCTGACATTTGTAGCTAACCTTCCTATCTTCCTTTATCTCTTTCAATATATATATGTATGTGTGTGTGTGTGTGTGTGTGTGTGTGTGTCTCCAGCTAGGCATGGTGGCACACGCCTGTCATTTCAGCACCCAGAAGTCTTAGACAAGAGGATTATGGGTTTGAGGCTAGCCTGGTCTACAAAATGAAGCACTGTCTCAAAACTAATCAAACTAAACCAACACTAGAGAATGTACAGTGTAGTTACATCCCTGTTCCTTGAACTTATCTCTGGTTCTATCTTTTGCTGCAACTACTGTAGAGCAACTGTTCTCAGGTTTCCAAAGTCCTAACAAATGCATCAAAACACAGCTTCTATACCCCACCTTGCTGCAGTACTGGGGACCCTTATTTACTTGATCTGTCCTAACCAATTCTTGCTAAGTCTTTCCCAAGGCCCTTTGTTCCCATTTGATAGCATGCTCACTTTCAAGTCTCGGTATAGTCCTCTTCTCTTTGAATCTCAGCAATTTTATGAATTCCTGTCATTACAACCCTAGCTAGCTTCAATGCTTACAACATCCATATCTCTAGCCTAGCCATAGTCTCAAATTGTTCTGATGCTTATGATTCCTTCTTGATCCCCGATTTCTAACACCAAGTACGAAGGTAGTAGGTTTCCTTATTACAATTCAAAATCAACACACCAAAGCCTAGACCCAGCCAGGACTGGGAGCCTATGCATGCCTTCAATCCCAGCAGTGAGAGACAGACAGATCTCTGTGAGTCTGAGGCCAGTCAGGGCTATATAGTGAGACCCTATCTCAAAAACAAACAAACAATAACAACAACAACAACAACAAAACCCCTTCTACCTGATAATTCTAGCTCTCCTTTCATGACCTATTCATCAATGAAAATTGCATCTTTGGGATCGAAGTCACCTTTAGGAATTCACCTTTCCTTTTGGGGTGGGTAGGGAGACAGGGTATTATATAACCCAGGCTAGCCTTGAACTTGCTCTGTGGTTTGGCTTCTAGCTTGTGATCCTCCTGCTGCTCCAGCTTCCTGGCTGTTGTGGGTTACAAGCACATGCTGCTGTGCCCTCATATGCAATAACCATTTTGGGATAGCTTATTTATTTCTATGCTTGTAAAGCTAAAGCCAAGCTAGCACTTGGAAGATGGAGACAGAAGGATCAGGAGTTCAACACCATCCTCAACTACATAGTAAGTTTAGTCTGGGCTATATAATACATCTTTAAAGAGAGCTAAAAGTATATGAAGTGGCAAACATTGAGGACTCATTTCTAACCTAATTACTGTCATCACAAACACGCTCTATTGTATTTTTCCTTTCCTTTTTTGTATACTTTGTCTGTTCCCCTCTTATTTATGCAGAAAGAACTGAACTTTAATTGTGTACTTCACTGTGATTCCCATTTCCTAGAGACGCATTCGGATACTCCCTGATAGTGTACAGAGCCTCATACTCTTCAGTAAGTCATGCTCCCTTTGTGTTTGCGTTCTTGTTCTCCACTGACAAGCTCTTCGTTGTTTAGCATATTTCCGTGCCATAAGCAATCTTCAAAACATGGCCTTATCTGTATGTTCTAAGTGGATACTTAAGAAAGGTTCCTGGGGGTGGGACTTGATCTTAAAATTATCTTTCTCTCACAGACTCCTGAACCCTTACCTTTTTTAGCCATTCATTCGAGGTTTAGCCTTAGTATTAGATCCAGATAACCTAGATAGTTTCCATCCAACTATCAGTGTGGGATTAGTTTTGTTAAAGGGATGCTTTGATATTTTCATCAGCTTGCTGAAAAAGCTCTAGCAACCATCCCCGCCTACTATATCAGCACAAAGTTCTTGGCCCATGTTTAAAAGCCACGCTTTTATCTGCCCAGCACATTCTCCTTTCTAAGTTCATCTTCCTGCTCCAAATCATGGGTAGATAAGTTATTTTCCTGCTGTCTTAACAGACGCTGCACATGCTCCATTAAGCCATCACCTCTGCCCTAGTCTTTCATTTGAATGTTACCTTTCATAATATACTTTCTTCTACCAAGCACACCCTATTCGTTTCCTATATTCTTTCTTGAAAGCGCTCTCTCTCTCTCTCTCTCTCTCTCTCTCTCTCTCTCTCTCTCTCTCTCACACACACACACACACACACACACACATCATCATCATCATCATCTACTACTTGCTGCTTCAGCCAGGAATGACATCACTCAACCTTTCCAAGGGCATTCATTAGCTTGCACTGATCCTAAATGCCTGCTATCATAGGTCTCTGGGTAGCTAATTTCACCTAAGGGTGTTGGTACATTATATACTCAGTGTGCTCTTCCTGATATTTCTTTTGTATGTATACATTTCTCATAGAATATTTAATAATGGGCTGTTTATTGAGAGATTAGCTTTTCATCTTGACACCCGTATTCCAATGCAAGAACATACGTACACAGAGGAAAAGGAAGAAAACAGGTCTGATTTCTATAAAACTTGCACATGTGCAGCCAGGCTGAACACATTCATGGATGTTCCCTCCTTCCCCACAGCAGGCAGGTTCATATAGTCTGTCCCTCTGTCCATTTTAAAAGTGGTTACAGGATTAATAGCAACAGAAGTATCTCAGGTCCTTTATCCCTCTCAATGGTCTATGACATTGACAGCCTTGTTGTTTAGTCCATGGGCCAAACACTAGGTAAAGACTACAGCTGAAATCTGAGAGATGGGCCTACTCCCAAAGAAAGGTCACAGCAGTGTGTTCTGGGAAACCTCTTGCTGGGTGCCAGGGACCCAGGTCTCAAGTCTAGGTACCCCCTTGTAACTGGACAGTTCTACCATGTAGAGAAACACAAACACAATGAACCCCTGCCCGTCACAGAAGTTTTTTCGAGTTTCAGAGAAAAGGCTGTTGACTGTATGTTTTATGAGATCACCCCCTCACTTATTCAGACTTAGCTCTGAGTCGAATTGGAAAGTTAAAACTCAAAGTCAGTTTTTGTAGCTGACAATGCAACGGGGCATGGGATATGCTCTTTGCATAGCCTGACCATGGTTATCTTCCACCCACACCATAAGAAACAGCCGCTGGCATTCTAAGATCAGACAACTCACCCTTTCCAGTTCATATGTCAGTCTCAAGTCTGAATTCTAGTCAGGAAAGTCTCTTGGGTAGTGACTGTGAATCCCGGCTTTCCCATGGCCCAAACAGTGCTTTTATCCATAACAGTGACCCAACGTCCAAGTCCATCAGGTCCTGGCTTTGACCTTATTTGATGGCTGACTACCAACTGCCACTGCCGAGACAGACCCCACTTCCTGTGTCCTCCCTGTGTCCTCCCTGTCCTTCCAGGACACAGCCCTTCCATCTTCTTTTCTGTCTCACTTCCGGCTGCCCATTCCCAACACACCTGCTCTCATGTCTTCTGCCCCCTTTCGTCCTCTTTTTTATAAACTTTTTCTGATAAGCTTGCCCAATCCGATGGCTTCCATTGCTACTCTGGACTGATCACCCCCAACTCATGTTCTCTTAGCTGGAGATCTACTTTTCGGTGGCCAGCTATCATAGCTTGCTTTCCTTCATTGGCTCAACATCCTAACCAGAAGCACCACGGGGAGGACAGTTTTATCGGCTTCTAGTAAGGGCTTTCACCCTTTGGATCTGAAGAAAGCGTACAATGTTCTGAAAAAGGAGTCTCCTAGAGAATGTCCACGTCCCACTTCCCACTCATCCTTGTTCCACAAGTGCCTCAATCTGTTGAAGATATTTATTGAGCTCTTAACTGAAAAGTTCTGAACTCAGAACTTTTACTCAGGTTCCAGTTTCAGCAAACAGATTCCAGCTGGTAATCCGTGCCGGAACAGGGGATCTGCACAGGGTTTCTCTGTGTAGCCATGGCTGTTCTGGAACTTTCTCTGTGGACCACAAGGACCAGGTGGCCTCAGAGCCCTGTCAGCCTCTCCCTCATAGGTGTTGGGATTAAAGGCGCGCACCATCAACACCTGGAGGTCTTCAAGGGATTTATGAGCACGAAAAACATCCTACCTTGGCACATAGTGAATATTCAATAACCACTGTCATCATCGTCTTTGTCACTAAGGTACACTGTTTCCCTTGCCCATGGACTCCCCACATTTTCTTTATGAGGGCTGGTGTGGGTTTAAGTGGAGGTCCTCCCAGTCATCCTAGCCCCCCAGGGCATGGCTCAGTTTGGCCTCATGGGCTGGCACATTAAAATCTGGCTGGGAAAACCAAGTACCTCTCAGTGTTAGGTAACCATAAGCCAGGTTGGCTAAAGCCTGTGCACATTTCCAGTGTTCTTTCCCAAAAACAATCTGAGAGAGGATGAAACACCGAATCAGCTCCTTGTTCGCTTTGGTGCTCTGCAAAGAGGGAAAAGGCATTTTAGGGACGGAAGACAGGCTGGGGCCCACTAGAGGTTAGGATGGCAATGACGTGGCATTCCTGTCCCCCTCATCACACTGAGTCTGCTTGGTTCCACCTTCTACGTGTATCCTAAAACCAAGTTCTTCTCATTTCCACTTTGAGTCCCTTGTCTCTCAGCCACCCCCATCTTTTATGTGGCTCAACCGTTCGCTCTCCTAGCTGCTGCCACCTGTGTCCTCCACACCCTTCCAATAGCCAGCGAGCTTCCTTTAGCACTTCGTCATGGGAGACTTTCATTACAACTAGAGAGAGGCACATGGCTTCGTCAGCTTCCTGGGTATTGCACTGTCAGTCCTATACCCCTTCCTCTACACCCTCACCTTTTATTACACTGAAGAAAGTCTATATTATTTCATCTATTAATATTTCTAAAAGATGTAGGATTAGAAACACCATAAAATCATTATCACCAAATGTTAGCAGTGATTCCTTAATATCAAATAGTGTCATAACCTTAATATTTTTAAGTTTTTGAGGATTTTTATTGTTGTTTGGTATTTCAGACAGTTTTGCTATGTATCTCAGGCTGGCCTTAAAGTTATGATTCTCCTGCTTCTGCTTCCTGAGTGGTGAGTGTTACCATGCTCTTATCTAAAAAAAAATTTAAGTACAACTACTTTGTAAGTATGGCATGATCATCTATCAGAAGGTAAACAGACAGGTAAACAGCCTGTCTTGTTTCCTGATGCTAGCACACGTACATAGTTCCCTTCATAAAAGAGTGTAAGTAATAATTTCCTCATCTTCCATCATTGCTCCCTCATATGTTAGTTGGAATACTTCTCTGGTGAGATGGCTGAGTAGTAAAGGCACTGGCTGCCTAAGACTCCAAGCCTAGTGATCTAAGGTTCGATCCACGGATCCCATTTAAGTGTGGAAAAAGAACTGATTCTACAATGCTGTCCTCTGCTCTCTAGAAGTGCACTATGATGCATGCACATGTGTGTTCATGACCATATGTCCACACACGCACATAAACACACCCCACAGTGCAGTTTGTAATGGAAAGGCAGGATCCATGATTATTCTTTCTCTTTGCCTACCAACTTTCAGAGTAAGTTCATTTGTTAGCATCCTCCAGGTGATCAAGTACTTTACTAGAATTATTATAAGCTTAAATGCTTTTGAACATTTTATGTGGCAACATAATCTTTTAAAAGTATAATTAGCTTATGCGACTGTCATGTATAAATTATCCTTTGTACTATTAAATCCAATCCAAAATGTTTGTTTACCATGGCGTGCACAGCTCTGCCGGAACGACCTACACTAATCTTAGACCATACGCTAACTTGCTTATGTGTCTGCCCATCTGCTTCTCACCCTCCTCCTGCTGCTACACCCACACCACCCAGATGACCTGAATGGGGCAGAATAGCTTTCATGGTGGGGCCCCTGCTTGCGATGCCCCTTTGAGTACATCAGCCTCTCTCTTCACTTTCACCTTGCTCTCCTCACAGGCTCTCCTTGGCTACTGTTCTAAAAGAGCCACTCACCAATCCTTGCCTGTCTTATTGTTAATCCACAGTACCGCCATCTGATACTGCTGCTGGTTTACTATCTGCCTCCACAAATAGACTGTAACTTCCATAAGAAGTTTACTCCTGTTGGATGACTCATCTCTAATCTCAGCCTTTGGGAGGCAGAGGCAGATGGATCTCTATGAGTTAAGGGTCAGCCTGGTCTACATAGTGAGTTCCAGGACAGCCAGAGCTATACAGTGAGACCCTGTCTGAGAGAGAGAGAGCGAGAGAGAGAGTTTATCCTTCACATTCACTGTTTCAAGTCTGAGCACCGAGGACGTATATGTTCAGCATCCAATGAGTGGATCATCTTTGTGAAAAGGAGAGAGTAAGGCAAAGAGTTCAGCGGAGAGCTCTAGAAATGATGAAATGCATGTGTCGCCATGCACTGCAGTGACTTTACATAGTCACCCACTGGCTCCAGTGGTCAGCCAATCCAGACATCAGTTTCCAGGTGAAATGGAATACCACTTTAAAGGATCAAGAGCTAGAGTTCCAGCACCACTGTGATGTTCACTGGCTACATGGTGCCTTGGGAACGCTCACCCAGATCCCAGCTTCCTTTCCTGAAATTGGGGAGCCTACAGAATCTACCTAAAAGAGTTCTTCTAAGAAAATAATTAGGTCATGTTCCATGATTCAAATTTGTTAAAAGTTATCTAATTATATTTCACTTAAAGTGCCTCTCCTGGCTCCCACATTTTCTTTCTTACCTAGGTGGTACTTCTGCATCTAACGATGCAAGCCACAGGCAAGGGGCATTTCCCAATACTTCAGAAATCTCCAGTCAGCATTTTGGAGAGTTCATTATGTGCTAGCCATAGCAAACATTAAGTTCTATTTTGAGTATAAAACAAAGTACCAGAACTCCCAGAAGCTCTGAATTAGACTGGCTGACCATTCACAGTATAAATCACCCCGTACACTTCTTGCCTTAGGGAAGAAGACATAACTAGTGTGTGCTTTAGAGGCCACCCCTCCACTGTGGCTTATGGCAGTATCTTGTCCTTCAGCACTGTGACTGTTGGATTAAGTGACATATAACTCCTATGATATAAATATTTCCATTATCTAAACTGGCTAAGGATTTTCAAATCTTAAAAACTCCACTTGCTATGCTGGTTAGTCCTTATTGCTAACTTGACACAAATCTAGAGTTACCTGACAAGAGTGACTCTCAACTGGGGACTGCTCAGATGAGAATGGCCTCTTGTACAAGTCTGTGGAAAACTGTCTTGATTGCTAATTGATGCAGGAGGGTCCAGGCTACAGTGGGTAGAAAAGGCCTAGGCAGGTGAGTCTGGAGTCTGTAAGTGGCATGCTAGCTGGGCATGAAAGAGAGCAAACCAGAAAGCATGTTTTCTCCATGGTTGCTGCCTGTGCCCCTGCTTGAGTTCCTGCCCTGACTTCCCCAGTGATGGGCTATTACTTACAAGTGTAAGGCAAAGAAATCATTTTCTCTAAGTTGCTTTTGGTCGTGGCGCTTATTACAGCAACAAAAATCAAAAACGTACGTTTGCACAGTGTTGAAAGTGGTAGACATTCACTTGCACGGTGTTGAAGGTAGTATTTTTTTTCTTACAGAACTGTTATTTCCAGAATGCATGTGTGAACTGAGGAAGCTCTAAGCTGTGGTGATTGTCTACTAAAAGTTCTGGGGATAGTATTCAGAGGAAGGCTTACAGATACAGCATCAACATCATTTGCCTCTCAGGCCTTTCTCAACCTTCTCTGAGCCCTCTCTCTGTTTTCCTCACACATACTTTAGGATCATTTTCCTTTGACCATGAATGGCTGGAGTCAGTGTATGAACCTCTCTGTTGTTAAATTACAGTGTGCAGCAGGCTGGTGGCTATGCCTTAATGAGGAAAGTCAGTGTGTTGCTATCTCATGATCCTAGATTCTGGACAATTTGTTTATTCAGGGATCTGGATTCCCAAGTCCTTGACTCAGCTTTAGAAATGCTTGGGACCTTCACCTGGCTCCTCATCTCTGCTACTTTCTGTTTCTCATCCTTTGATTTACGATTCATTCTCTTGTGGCCACAGCATTCTACCTACAACAAGTGTCTCCTTGACCACCACCATTCTTGGCATCCTGCTTCATTATCCTGACCCTCTTCTTATCCAAGGATCATGTTGAAATCTTGTTATAAGAATTAAGAGACTTTCCAAGTAAGGCTAACCAAATGGCAACTGGCTATGGCAAACACTGAAGGTCTAGTTAAATGCTTGGTTAAAAGTTATAAGCAAGCCGGGCAGTTTTAATCCCAGCACTTGGGAGGCAGAGACAGGTGGATTTCTGAATTCGAGGCCAGCCTGGTCGACACAGTGAGTTCCAGGACAGCCAGGGATATACAGAGAAAAGCTGTCTTGAAAAACCAAAAAAAAAAAAAAAAAAAAAAAAGCATAAGCCCTCCTGTGAGAACCAGACAATGAAGGGGAGAGCTGGAGGGAAGGCTGGCTCCCAAACTATCCTCTGCTATGTTCTCTCCTGGTTATAACATCCTCCTCACATGCTTCATCCTACAGTAAAGGCAGGCTATCGGATATCATGTGCACACTTTTAAATGGCAACCTAAACCCAGTAAAGATTGTGTTTGCTTACCATCTTTTCATTAATGAGTTGATTAATTTTCTTCTGGGACTGAGCTAACTTCTGTTTTGGAATAGACATACAGTCAACAGTCATCTCTGCTTCCTCAACTGTAGTGTCTTCCGCAGTCTCTCCACAGTGACAAGTAGTGAACAAGTCATCTGTTTCTTGTGCTGGGATTCTGGTTTGCTGTGACCTTAGGGCAGAAGAGGGGCATGGATCAGGATTCTCAGACAAAACAGAGGCTCAAGTGTCCACAGCTGGGGACAATAGCTTGCTTTCTAAGTTCAGTTTTAAATAAGGATATACAGTAAGTACACACTACTCTCAAGACCTAGCATCTAAGACAGCAATGTAGGAGCTCAAAGTAAATATTTGGTAGACTTGACACCTTGCATTCAAATCACAGCATTTGAATCCTCTGCTGGTAGACCAGGTAACCTTACATAAGCCATTATGTAAATGACTTTTCTATAAGTGTGAGTTAAAGCGAACTGCAATTAGAAGGACTAACAGAGCTAATAACTCATAAATCACTGTTTCAGTGAGCTGCATTTTGAAAGTGCTTCCTTAATGTTCACTCTTATTTCTGCTATTGGCTCTGAAATTTGGTTTCTTTATCTAAAACAATGAGAGTGTTCAGTCAGAAGACCTTGAAGATCCAAGCCATGAAAGGGATTGATACAGTAGAGTAGAGGACGGGGACTAACATTTGCAGGCCAGCTGGCTTCACAGCTCTTCTTTCGTGTGTCTCAAAACCATCAACCTGGGATTTGTAATTAACCAGAGAGAATGCAGCTTTTGGCAAGAGAGGACCACGTGCTAGGTCAAGTGCAGACTGAGAAGCAAGGGGCTCTTTTGTTGTGTTAGAAATATGAGTCAGTGTGGTAAGAAGAACCAAGTTGCACATTTTCCACAACCAACTATATGCATATTCACATAAACTCTAGAGAACCGTCCCTGATGGCAATGCTGATAGCAGTTATGATGTGGGTAACGGGAAGTGTACACAGAGACAAAAGAGTCAATCCTAACAGTGCCAGAAAAATGAGAGCAAATTCTGACATCTTAAGAGGAATAATACTTAGAAATGTCTCCCATAGGAATCATTTCTGTATTCACAAGGCTTTTGATGAGTCCAGACACTGGGGGCTGGCTCAGAGGTTAAGAGCACTGGCAGCTCTTCCAAAGGTCCTGCGTTCAGTTCCCAGCAACCACATGATGGCTCACAACCATCTGTAATGGGATCTGTTGCCCTCTTCTGGCCTGCAGGCACACATGCAGGCAGAATGCTGTACACATAATAAATAAATTAAAAAAAAAGAGTCCAGACACTGAAAACTTTTTAAAATAAAGTTTGTCTTGCTTAAGCAATTGTAGGGGCTCTTGCCTATAATGCCAGGAGATTCAAACAGAATTATGAGTTCAAGACCAGTATGGACTCCAAAACAAGATTGTCTCAAAGAACGATTCTTTTACACTAATTACTTGGGTGATGCATACTTACTGTTCTTTTAAACGGGGGAATTGAGGAAGATAGGGCAGGAAAAGACAGGTCAAGGTTATCTTTTACTCCAAGTTTGAAAAATAACATAAAATCCACTCAGAGTCTTCTTCCAAATGACATACCCAGAGACAAGCAGGTGTGCCTGGTCATGTGGATAGAGCACTTTGTCAGGCCAGGGAGGACTGACCTTGCCCTAGATGAACATGCTTTTAGTAGACCAGGAGAAAGGCTGGTGGTTAGAAGGCAAATGATGGAGTGGGCTCTCATCTGTCTACTGAATGCCCGATCTTCCTTCTAGACACAGCATGGGCATCTGCTGGGGAATCTCTCTCAGAAGCAGTGATTGAAACATCCCACTTCAAGTCTCTTTATATGTGTATCATATGTGCGTTAAGAGGATTCTCCAGTGGTAGGTTTCTCTGTGCCTTTTTCAAAAGCTCTGTAATGTTAGCTGTCCTCCTCCACCCTGCCTACCATTTCCCTCCCCTTGCTCCATTTAACCCTTGCTGTTCCACTGCTTCCCTTACTCCCACGAGTTCTACCTCCCCTTTCTCAAAAGCTCTTCTCTATGGCCTCTTACTAATTTCCTAACATCTCTGGGTATTACAAAGGAAACATACGTAAGTGAAGATCCAAAGCTAATATCCACAAGTGAGAGAAAACATATGACATTTGTATTTTCTGGGTCTGGGTTACTTCACTCAGAATGACTGTTTCCAATTCCTTCCATTTACCTGTGAATTTCATAATTCTATTTTCTGAATAACTGAGTGACATTCTATTGTGTAAATGTACCACATTTTCATTATTAATTCATTAGCCAGTGGACATCAAAGCTATGTCCACTCCCTGGCTATTGTGAATAGAGCAGCAATTAACATAAATGAGCAGCTATCTCTGGAGTATGAGTCCTATAGGTTATATGCCCAAAAGAAGTATGACTGGATCATGTGGTAAGGTGAATTTAAGTGGAGTTACCCTATAATGGGGTGACAATGCTTTTTTTTTTTTTTAGTTTTTCAAGACAGGGTTTCTCTGTGTAGCCCTGGCTGTCCTGGAACTCACTCGGTAGACCAGGCTGGCCTTGAACTTAGAAATCTACCTGCCTCTGCCTCCCAAGTGCTGGGATCAAAGGCATGCACCACCACTGCCCAGCTGACAATGCTTTTATTAGACACAGCAGGCTAACAAAAATCCCAAGGTCATGAATGGGCTACTTCTTTTGTTTGTAGACCTGCAAACATTATGGGCTATTAAGAATGGCCCCCATAGGATCATATATTTGAAGGTTAGTCCCTAGTTGATGAACTGTTTGGGAAGGATTAGGAGGTATGGCCTTGGAAAAGTTGTGTCACTGGGGTTAGGCTTTGAGGTTTCAAAATTCTATGTCATTCCTAGTTAGCTTTCTCTGCCTCAGGGTTGTGGACAAGATATATACTCTCGGTTGCTGCCCCAGCACCATGCATGCCTGCCTACAGCCATGTTCCCTGCCATGATAATCATGGACTCACCCTCTGAACCCATAAGACTCCCAATAAACTCTTTCTTTTTAAGGTGCCTTAATCATTGAATCTTATCACAGCAATAGAAAAGTAACTAATATATCTTACACTCCTCCTCCCCAAAACTCAGGGATCATTTCAGAAGTCAGAGTGGAAAGACTTTAAGAGCCAGAGGTAGTAGATGACTACAATGAAAGCATTTTCTGGACTCAACAGGGTGGTTGCATTTATGAACTCACAGCCATTGTAAAAGCACATAGAAGATCTGCCCAAGTTCAAACCAGGCAAAATCCCAGCATAGAGAGAGGAGGTGGGCACGAAGTCTCAACCCTAGCTGAATTGCTGTTGACAACTGATGGTTTCTGGGATAGGGGGAAAGTTCTCTTTAAGGATGTCACTCCAGGGAATGGCTACACACCCAAGAGTATATGGTCAGTACAAATTGGACTTGATATTGTTTTGTTGTTTGTTCAAAGAAGACAAATTTGGGTGTGTAGGAAAGGGGGTTGAGTATACATTGTAAGAATTCTCTAAGAACTAAAAGGACACTCAAAGGGGGTGCAAAACTTTTTCCAAATTTCTACTACAGTGCAATTCACATTGTCGTCTGACTTATCCCTCCCTCTCCAATCACTCCCACACCCCCACACCACTTTTTATTCCCCCTGAGAGTCTTCTTGGCCTTCTAAAAATAAATCCCACTGAGGCTGGGCGTGAGTCACACTTATTTCTCAAATCCTAATACCTATCTAGCTCACAGGAAATTCAAACAATTTGATACACCGTGAACAAGAATGTGTATGAAAAACAACACAAGTCTTTTGAGTGTTTAAATAGCAAGGAGCACTGGGGAAATCTGTGACAAGAGATTTTAAACTCAGAACGGCTAATGGAAAGAACAGTTTTCACTCATTAGGAAATTGTCCTTGAGCTGCTTATTTCATAGATGTGGTACAGAAGTTAAATCCATTAATTCATGAAAGAGGTTACTAAGTATGGATGTTAAAAATTGTAAGCTCTAATATTTTAATTAAGCCTTGAATGAGATTGTGTTGAGATCAAGGCAGCAGTCTTCAAGAATAATCTCAAAAACAAAACAAAACAAAACAAAAAGAAAAAAAAAAGACAAACAATGAGGTCTTCAAAGGTGATTTGAGAATAGCCCTGAGGTAGCTTTGAACATTCAGCTAACAATAAAAATAAAACAAGTTAGCAAAGGAGACATGACATTTGAGATATCTCACAACAATTATTCTTGACAATTGAGATATCTCTTGACAATTGAGGTATCTCAAAGGAAAGTCAGAATAAAAGGAATGGCAATTTGAATGAAGGCTTCCAAGATTTGTGATACATTCTGTCTATTGACATCATAAATATGAATCCTAGTTGGTAATATATTCAAAGAATTGGATTATCCCCCAGGATGCTGCATGTATGCAGGATACATGTAAAAAAATTATATATTTTTAGTTTATGAGTGTTTTGTCTGTATGCATGTCAGTGCACCTTGTGCATGCATGTGGAGACCAGAAGAGGGTTTGGATCTCCTGGTTGAAGTCCCAGACCACTATTAGCTGCCACATGGAAGCCACGAATAGAATTCTAGTCCTTTGGAAGCTGGTGCTCTTAACTGCTGAGATAGCTCCTGAGCTTTAGAATGCTACATTTTTTTAAGTCCATTTTTTACAGTTATCTAACATTTAACGTTAAGATAGTCTATGATGTATTATATACTCTCTCTCCCATAAGATAACTACTAGCCACAGGTGGCTATTATGAGTTGGAAATATGGCTAGTGAGCATTAAGATGTTCTCAAAAATGTGAAAACAGGCTAAATTTTTATGACTCATGAAAAAATAGTATAACATATTTAGCGGTTAGTATAAAACATTTAGCAGTTGTATACAATATCTTAAGTATACTGAAATAAGACAGTATTAAAAGTTAAATATACTTATTTCTGTCCACATTTTATTATGTCTATCAGAAACGTTTAAATGATATAAGTGGTTGATAGCCATTGTTTCTGCTGTATTTCTACACGAGGGCCCTGGTACAAAGCAGGGTTCTCATTTAAGGCTGATTCTGCCTCGTAGGTGTATTTGGCAATGTTTAAAAATATTTTTGTCACAAACAAGGCAGTGCTACTGGTAACTAGTGGGTAAAGACAAAGTATGCTGTGAAACCTTCCAAATGAAGAGTTTTCTAATTAATAATGTCAATAGTGCCAAGAGTAAGAAATCTCCATATAGAGAAATGGTTACCAGTTTTTAAAAAAAAAAAAAAAGTAGACTACCTGTATTAAATACCACTAACTAGCTGTGTACCTTTGGGCAAACTGCCTATACTCCCTTTGATTTATAATTAGCAGCTATATAATGCAGCCTTGATGCCGTGAGGAGACAGGCACACAGAATCTGCTCAATAAGGATTACTTATTAGGATGTTAAATGTTTTTAGTAGGACTTGTTAAAAGCACTCGCTGCTCTCCAGAAGACATAGCTTAGTTCCCATAATTCATGTCAGGTGGTTTACAACTCTCTGTAACACCAAGGTATCCAACATCCTCTTTCGGCGTCTGTAAGTATCCACCCCTCTTTCATTCACATCACCCCCCCGCCAAGACATAATTTAAAATAGTAAAAATAAATCTAAAACTGCTTTTATTGGCCTCTTTATTTCGTGAACTCTTACTCGTTGGTTTTGTTACGTTTCTCTCACTGGCTTTATTAGAGTTGTTATAATGTTGCTTTATTTTTGAAAACCTGAACATTTTCATAAAGTAGAAAAAAGTTATTGTCCATCTTTCAGAGGTTGTCGACGCAACTGGATATCATTCCATAATATTATTAACATACAGCCCAGCTGTGGACCTTTCTCTTCTGTGGAAAGTGCGCGCAAGCTTTTCACTCAGGCTTTCCTTGAACTGGGAAGTCCTACCCTTTCTGGCGAGTGGCACCAAGTCAAGGCACTGTCAGTACTTACAGGCAGAAGCAGAAGTCCCAGTCGGTGTCATTGCTAACGGTTGGAATGCAGACGGGGTTGGCTTGCATCGTCCTACCAAGAGTCACGTGTGAGGTAAGCTTCGGGGGTAAAGGGCTTAGACATTTGTTCTATTTTCCCTCGGGTGGATGCTACTGACTTTAAATTAAAACTGGTAAATATAAATCTACAAATAGACTAGGCAGACCCATGTTTAGAGACTCCTCAGAAGAAGAAATTGAAGGTTTATCAGGATTATGTTTCTTTTGCCTAACTTCTACTCTATGTTACATCTCCAAAGTTCTTTTAAAAACATTTTCTAAACACACATCTTTTACATTTACCGGATCATCCAAACTACGGTGATGTTTGGCAGCGCTAAGGGAAAGCCGAATCAAAAATCTTCCTTTTCCAGGAGCCATGTCACTATTTAATAGGAGGTTCTAGTTAAGAGGCTACAACTCACGTTCCTACGTGGGCTGCTGCTGCTAGCTATTGACAAAGTGAACATGAGGAGATGTGGTTGATAATGATTTGTGGAATGCATTTCTCTAGATTATCCCTAACCCTTAAACGCACACTTTACTGAATAGTAACACCATTCAAGTCGCTCCCTGAAGAATACTGTGGTAGCTTTCCTTGATCCAGCATCCAGAACACCAAACCTTGTAAAAAGGGGGAGTAGGTGGACAGAAGAACTAACTTCTCTAAGTTCACCTTTCACATTCTGAACTCCCAAAGTCCCACACACAGTTCCCAAACATTGAACCCTGGCTGGACTAGGACACCACACTTGCCCCCCCTCTAGGACAAATCAGCGGCATTTCTACTGTTGCTTCCTAACAGCTGACGCCCCTGGAGCTCGGTCCCATCTTCCCTGCCTGGGTCCTGGCGCCCTGCACCGGAAGCTGGTGAGCTCTTCTGGCTCGCCGACCCGGAAACACCTTCCCGGCCCGCTCACCCGGCAAGGCAGTTCAGACCTCTGCTACCTCGGGCCTGTGCCGGTGCCCCTGCCATGTCGAGTCTCACCGAAGCTGGGCTTCTGGATCCCGAGACAATGCGTTGCCATGGGAATGGAACGGTGCCTTAACGCTGACGCCGGGAGCCCCAAAGCGAGGCACTTCCGGCCCCGCCGAGGCAAACTCTGGCGTTCAGCCTTGCTGCTGCTGTGAATGGTCCTATAGTGCCCATCCCACAAGAACATTATTTCTTGAAGATGAAGATTCTGGAGAAGAAAGGAAGGAGCTGCAGACTTCAGAACCCTGATGGTATAAAAACTGCAATGCCTATGGAGTTTTTTATCGACTTGGCTAGCTAGTCCTCCCCTTTCCTGCAGCAACCTGCACCCCAGCATTCTCCAGGTGTTCTGGGGTCATAGTCAGTGACCTCTCTGGGTAAGGTTAGAGTCGGGCTTGTTGAAGAAAACAGTACAGGAAGATTCAGGAATGGGCCAGTAGTTGTCAAACGGTTACCATTTCTGGGAGAAAGGCACATGTGCCACACACCCTGTAGACCTAAATCACACATAGGTTTGTACCACAAGGTCACAGAGCACATAGTAGGACTACACAAATGTGAACAACGCACTTGCTGTGGAACACATTTGAAAGTAATATAATGAACCATGTTATGTACTGGGGCACTTGACAACCAAGCAGGTAAGTCTCTCCTGTTTTAAAAAGAAAGCCTGGGTAGACAAAGAAGAAAACCACAGAGATTTTTTTTTATATATATATCTGGGATGCAAATTTATCATTGACACTAGAATGGCAAGGAAGCCTTTCAAGGCAGGAGGTTTTTTTTTTTTTTTTTTTTTTGGTTTTTCAAGACAGGGTTTCTGGCTGTCCTGGAACTCACTCTGTACACCAGGCTGGCCTTGAACTCAGAAATCTACCTGCCTCTGCCTCCCGAGTGCTGGGGTTAAAGCCTAAAGGCGTTCGCCACCACTGCCAGCTAAGGCAGGTGGATTTAAATAAGTTTGCTTTCATATAAATGCTGATGGTCTGCAAATCAAGGTTTAAATCTGTACCCTCAAGCGCCTGAGCCAAAAGTTTGGAAAGATCCCACCCTGTGTTCTCTGGTGTCTACGAGAACCTTCAACATGAAGTGATGGCCAGAGTGATAGTCAGGCACCATCAAGTCGAGGCCGAGAAGGGAAAGTTTGTTTATTATAAATACTTGTTTTTGTCAATCATTGTGACTGTTAGTGTGGTACCAAAATTGACACTAAATTCCCCTTCCTAAATGCGATCATGAGTCTGCCTCCATTTAATTGGCCCTGAACAGAAAAGAAGCAAGTTGCTTTCATCTGCAAAGCTATAAAGCAAACTCAGACAACCTCAAAGTCTCAACATGATAAGTCTCTGCTTCTTTTTCTTTCTGTGCCGTGTTAACCCTGCCTCTCAAATGTAAATTTTAGTAATATGTATGACTTAGGTTTGTTGGCTCACTCTGGGCTGGAAGTCACCACAGTTCTCACGTGTCTCCTCACTCTCTTAATCCCCAAGTAGAAACAAGCCATCTCAGTACTTTGGAGGTGGAATAGTATTGAAGCCAGTTTGAGGAGAGCCTGGGCTGTTCACAGCCAAGTACCAGATTAGCCAGGGGTACATCATGGATTTTTTGTCTTGAACACATGAAACAAGTAAAAGAAAAAATTAGAAAGTTTATGTGGAGACTTGGTAGCTAAAAGAAAGCATATGTAGAGAGCTCTTTGAGATTTTTATGACCCAAATCTAATGTGATTATTTTCAAAGGATTCCAATCCCCAAAACTATGAAGTATAAGAACAAAAAAATCCAAATACATATTTTTTTGGAATGAAACTTTTGGCCTCTCTGGACAGAATCAGATGTTCTTAGCTTGACACAGCCCTGTTATGTGAAGGAGTTTAGGTCCAGGGACTGTCTCCGTCACATTGGCCTATGGGGCATATCTATGGAGGATCACTTTCTTAAATGCTTATTGATGTAGGAGGGCCTAACCAAGTATGGGTGGAGCCATCCCTGGGCAGGTCGGCCTGGGCTACGGAAGACATGAAGCTGTCCATGAGCTTGGGAGCAAGCCAGTAAGCAACATTCCTTCATGGTATCTGCTTCAATTTCCTGCCCTGGTTGAGTGCCTGTCATGACCTTCCAATGATGGATTGTAAGCTGTCAGATGAAACAAACCCTTTCCTCCCTGAGTTGCTTTTGGTTATGTTGTTTATTACATCAACAGGAAGCAAACTAGTGCAGATGCCTTATGTTTTAGTCATTCTTCAGTGCTGTGAAGAGACACCATGACCTTGGCAACTCTTGTAAAAGCAAGCATTGAATCCAGCTTATTTGCACTTTCAAAAGTTTAGTCCCTTGTCATCATAGCAAGGAGCACAGAGGCATACAGGCAGACATGGTGCTGGAGAAGTAATTGAGAGTTCTACACCTGGATCCTCAGGTAGCAGAAAAAAGAAAGACAATGGACCTAGCTTGGGCCCTTGAAACTTCCAAGTCCACCTCCAACAACATACTTCTTCCAACAAGACCACACCTATTCCAAGGCTACATACCTCTTAATCCTTTCAAAGAGTACTACTCCCTGCTGACTAGTCAAGTATATGAGCCTATGGAGGCCATTCTTATTCAAACCACCATTCCTGACTTCACTCCCAGCTTCCACATCTGCCCTACATCTCATCATGATGCTCAGTTCACCTTTGTGTTTACCTGTAAGTTTTATCAACTATGGATCCATTCAGCTGCCTCAACACAAATATTTATTGAATATGTATGTATGTACCAGATGCCTGTAACTTGAAGAACTAATGGAATGTGTTGGTCAATATTCCGTCATTGTGACAAAATATCTGAGAACATGAGCTTAAATGGAGGAAAGGTTTACTTTAACTAATGGCTTCAAAGGTTCAGCTGATGTTTCTTTGGCCTAGTTCTTTTAGGACCTATGACAAAACAAAGCCACATGGCATGGAACATTTGACAGGGGTAGTGGGGTTTTTGTTGTTGTTGTTGTCGTTGCTGTTTTATGTTTTGTTTTGGTTTTTTGGCAATTAGAAGTAGAGAGAGGAGAGAGGAAAGGAAAGAGGAAGGAAAGAAGGAAGGAGAAAGAATGAATCCTGTATCTTGAAGGGCATTCTCTAAAGGACCTACTTCTTGCAACTTGGCCCTTTTTCCTGAGGTTGCTATCACCTCCTAGTAATGCCATCTACTAGATACCAAGCCTTTGATAAATGAGTTCTTGGAGAGAAATTTAAGATGAAGACCACCACTAGAAGTGAAGTTAAACATCATGGAGAAAAATATTTGTTTCCTTGGAATTTAGGAAATGACAAAAACCATGGCTGCTATGAATAATAGTGTTTCTACAAATTAGAGAAAAAGGTACATGACTTAGGTAGTAGAGCACACCATTATATGAATTACTGATGAAAAGGCCTCTTGTAAGCTGAATAAGCCCACTTCTAGAGGGCAGGCAGCACTGAAAGGCTCAGCTGAGCAAATTATTTTGTGTCAAGGGCCAGCCTCAGCTTGGAGAGGGGTTCTGAGGAAGGAGTGTCTGGGAGCAGTGAAAACAAATGACTTGAAGTCAAATCGTGGGTCAAAGGTGGCAGCCTATGTTCTGCTTGAGACAGTGTTCTAACCTGCTTTCTCTCTGTTTTGCTGTGTTCCAGGCTGACCTTGAACTCAGGAATTTATCTGCCTTTGTATCTTTCTGGACAGGCTGGCTCATTAAAGCAGCTGCCTTTGTTCCTTCAGATTCATGAGGCCCCTCATATAATTCATATTGCATCTTCATTTTTTGAGAAATTATGTTTTTTTTTTGAACTCATGTTTTTAGAGTTCTTTCCCACAGCCTTAAGGGCTGCCCTGAAGGTCCTAACATTTACCATTTTGCTGAGACATTAACCACACCTTCACCTCCTGGATTTGTGCTGTTTGATTATCATAGAGTCATTAATGTTAACAGGGAAGACATTCCTTAAAGGAGTAAAATATGTATATTATTATACAAACAAGGCTTATGCCCATGGCAACCATCAACACTCATGGTGGCCCACATCTGCTTTCCTGTTTCAGGGGCAGGAACCATGTCATTCTGCCCCCACCAAGGCTGTATGGGACAAAGGATAAAAAGGACAAAAGTAAAGGCAGGTGAGGAATTTAATGGAGACATGTGGAAAGGGGAATTCTATCTTATACAATGTAGTTAAGGAGGGCTTCTCTGACAAGATAGCATCTAAACAAGGACCTCCAAGACAAGAGCAAATTAATATAAATAGAACATTCTAGTATGGTGTTTTAGATACTTTTTGTAGCTATGATAAAGCACCAGAACCAAAAGCAACTCAAGGAAGAGCTTGTTTTGGTTTATAGTGCCAGAGCATTAGAATCCATAATGGTGGGAATAGATTGGCAGCAGGTGGCAGAAACAGGAAGCTGGCTGATCACATCTTTGCCAGCACGAGGAAAATAGAAAACTAAAGTGGGCAGAGGCTATACACACTCCTGTGATGTACTTACTCCAGCAAGGCTCTGTGTTCTAAAGATTCTACAACTTCCCCAAGCAGGGCCAACTGGGGAACAAGTGTTCACATACCTGAGCCTATAAGGAAACATTTCTCATCCAAACTTCTAGACATTAAAAGCAAACCATATTTTTTTCCTTTATTGGATATTTTATTTGCATTTCAAATATTAACCTCCTTTTAGGTCTCCCCTCCAGAACTCCCTATCCCCTCCCCCTCCCCCTGCCTCTATGAGGGTGTCCCCTACCCACCCACCCACTCTCATCTTCCAGTCCTAGCATTCTCCTACACTGAGGCATCAAACCACCACAGGACCAAGGGCTGCTCCTCCCACTGATGTCCAACAAGGCCATCCTCTGTGACATATGTGGCCAGAGCCATGGGTCCCTCCATGTATACTCTTTGGTTGGTGGTCCAGTCCCGGGGAGCTCCAGGGAGTCTGGCCGGTTGACACTGTTGCTCCCCCCACTGGCTGCAAACCCCCTTAGCTCCTTCAGTCCCTTCTCCAATTCCTCCACTGGGGACCCCACACTCAGTCCAATGGTTGGCTGTGAGCATTGGTCTCTGTCAGGCTCTGGCAGAGCCTCTCAGGAGACAGCCATATCAGGCAAGCACTTCCTAGCATCCACAATAATGTCCAGGTTTGGCAACTGTATATGGGATGGATCCCCAGGTGGGGCAGTCTCTGGATGGCCTTTCCTTCAGTCTCTACTCCATATTTTGTCTCCATATTTCCTCCTGTGAGTATTTGGCTCCCCTTTCTAAGTAGTGCTGAAGCATCCACATTTTAGTCTTCCTTCTTCTTGAGTTTCATATGGTCTGTGAATTGTATCTTGGGTATTCCAAACTTTTGGGCTAATATCCAGTGAGTGCATACCATGTGAGTTCTTTTGTGACTGGGTTGTCTTACTCAGGATGATATTTTCAAGTTCCATACAATTGCCTAAGAATTTCATGAAGTCATTGTTTTTAATAGCTGAGTAGTAATCCATTGTGTAAATGTACCACATTTTCTGCATCCATTCCTCTGTGGAGGAACATCTGGGTTGTTTCCAGCTTCAGGCTATTATAAATATGGCTGCTATGAACATAGTGGACCTTATTACATTTTGGAGCATCTTCTGGATATATGCCCAGGAGTGGTATAGCTGGGTCCTCGGGTAGTAAGTACTATGTCCAATTTTCTGAGGAACCACCAAACTGATTTCCAGAGAGGTTGTATCATCTTGCAATACCACCAGCAATGGAGGAGTGTTCCTCTTTCTTCACATCCTCACCAGCAACTGCTGTCACCTGAGTTTTTGATCTTAGCCATTCTGACTAGTGTGAGGTGGAATCTCAGGGTTGTTTTGATTTGCATTTCCCTGATGACTAAGGATGTTGAACATTTCTTTAGGTGCTTCTCGGCCATTCAAGTTTCCTCAGTTGAGAATTCTCTGTTAGCTCTGTTCCCCATATTTTAATAGGGTTGTTTGGTTCTATGGAGTCTAACTTCTTAAGTTCTTTGTATATATTGGATATGAGCCCTCTATCATATTTAAGATTGGTATAGATCTTTTCCAATCTGTTGGTTGGTGTTTTGCCCTATTGACAGTGTCCTTTGCCTTACAAGCAAACAGTATTAATGTAATAAGGAAACATTGCTCACTCAAACTACTCTATCCACTAACAGCAAAGAGCATTAATGTTAAGGGTTCTGATGAGATCAGCAAAAGGCAATAAAGGAAACTGGAGACAAGAGACTGGATGACAGGTCTTCTAGGTAGTCCTTCCACCTACATGGTGTTTCCTCAATGCCTACAAGGTGACATGGCCAGTTTGATGAAGCTGTGAGCAGGATGTTATTAATATTTTTTATGTGCAGTCATGTATAAGGACTCTCGGTTATCAGTTTCCCATAGTTTCTGTAACAAGATTATTGCTTTAAAAACAAACTATACCATTCTTCAGATCACAAATCTGAAATGGGTAGAAGATAGCTGATTTAGCTGTATTTTCTAGAGCTCACCTTAAGACTTTGAAGCAGTGTGTTCAAAGTTCCCTTGAATTCTTGTTCCTTCCTCCACTTTAAAGGATGCCTGGTGAGCTGGCAGGTATAGTTTAGAGGGGAAAGGTGCTTGCTGCCAAGCCTGACAACTTGTGTTCAATCCTAGGGGCCCACATGCTCAAAGAGGGAATAGAATTGTGCTGCACTATGGCACATACTCGTACATGTATCTATGTATACATGCTCAAACACAAATGAATAAACACAATGAAAAATTTTCTAGGAGCCCTGATGTTAGATTAGGCCCTTTCTAATGATCATCCAAGATAATCTTAAGGGCAACTGGTTAGCAATTATCCCTGTATATAACTTAACATATTTATAGAGGTTCCAAAGTTTATTTAAATAAAACTCTTGGGAAAAGTGTACTTACTGTGTTTACCAGAGTGTTCAATTTGATTTATAAGTGCCTGGCAGTAACACATAGGGAGCCCTTACTGTCCACCTCTTTAGGCTGTTAATTTCTATCTGGCTGTGCCCTGCTCTGTTCTCCTCGCATCCTCCAACCATCTGGTACACAGTAAATTCTTAACTGCATTTTCTTTCTCTTGTAGGGCTGGCTTATAATAAAAGTGGAGGAATCCCCATCCCTATTCACCCCATCTTTCGGGCCATATCCCCTTGAGGAAGCCTCTCCATGGGTTTGTATTCCTTAGCTGTTTTTAAAGACTCATGCATGGTGGCCACCATAAGAGCTCACCTCGTTCTTTTATTTCTCCAGATTCTCATGCCCTCCCATTATGCTCAACAGTTCTCAGGCCTGAGCTGCTGGACAGAACTCTGCTTCCCAAGTCTGCTGCCCTTTCCAGCTCTTTGCCCTGTAGTCTTTTTAACTTTATTCAAAAAGTATTGCCTCCATCAGTGTTGGGCAAGGTTCTGCTGCTGTCAGCACTCAGCATTCCAGAGTTGTCACAATGCAAAAAGCTGTGCTCCAACATGTTTGGGGAGCATTCTCCCCACAGTTTATCATGTGTTTATCTTGGGATGAGTGGATTTAGTTATTGAGGACTCTGGAGCCTGTCTTCACAAAGTTTATGTAAGAACAAATATTCTGTTATTCATCCAGTATGAGAGGAGCATTCTTTCTCACTCATATGATGATGCCAACAGTACTCTGTGTCTCAGTCAGGGTTTCTATTCCTGCACAAACATCATAACCAAGAAGCAAGTTGGGGAGGAAAGGGTATATTGAGCTTACACTTCCATGCTGCTGTTCATCACAAAAGGAAGTCAGGACTGGAACTCAAGCAGGTCATGGAGCAGGAGCTGATGCAGAGGCCATAGAGGAATGCTGCTTACTGGCTTGCTTTTCTTGGCCTGCTCAGCCTACTTTCTTATAGAGCCCAAGACTACCAGCTCAGAGATGGTACCACCCACAAGGGGCCCAACCCCCTTGATCACTAATTGAGAAAATGCCTTACCGATGGATCTCATGGAGGCATTTCCTCAACTGAAGCTCCTTTCTCTGTGGTTAAGTTCAGCTTGTGTCAAGTTGACACACAACCAGCAGTACACTCTGCTTTTCATATTGCCTGAATCATGATGGACGGTAGTATAAAAATGGCCAATTTGAACATTACTTGGAAAATCTTCGTGTGAATCCATCTATACAAAGGATAGCTGGTATACCATTTTTATAGACATAGAATCTTTACAGATTAAAATCTCATCATTGAGGAACTAGCTAACTAAATCATAGTACTATGAAATACTGTCCTGCAGTTAAAAAGAATCTCCACACTAAAATACATTCCTACATAAGACTCTCAGGTCACCCATTTAATATCTGTAGTTTCTGGAGAGGTAAGCTAATGGCCTGGGGCAAGGAGGGAAAGATCTGTTTCTAGCTTACTAATTCATCCTAGAGGAATGACCTGACATCTGTGAAGGGGAAATTCTTCCTTGGAGACTCAGGTGTGTCATGTGATTTTTTTTCTTGAAGCTGTCTTCTGAGAGGATGTTTTTGCTGAGAACCTACATGTGGTGTTTTTCTGGAAGCTGCCTGGTGAAAGGGCATGTGATGTTTTGCTGGAGCAGACACTTGAGGGAACATGTGATGTTTGGAAAGGGTATAAATACAACCCAACAGACTGTGGATGACACTCTGGCATTGGTTTGTCTTGCTGGTCCTTACTCAGCTTTGCTGAGGCTGGTCTTCACTGACCACACCTTGGCATTGGTTCACCTTGTTTTCTTCACTGGTCTTTGCTTGTGACTTCACAGAGAGAAACCTCAAAGAACTTCTGATGGTGTCCCAGTTGCTTCTTGCTGCTTCAGCAGACTCATGCCAAGACCCATCAGTGGAGCCTTTTGGTTTCTTCTGCTGTTGACTCATGTTGTATGTTTTGCTAGTGGACTGGACAATGAAGATTGGAATTGCCCCAAAGACTACTAAACAGGCCTGTGTCCCCACTGTCTTACTAATTATCTTCCTCCCCTTCCTTTCGTCTGTGGGCTATAAAGGAGATTGAAGCATTTAAGAACTCTTATTAAAGCAGATTTTGAAAAATCTAAGCCTACGATCTGATCATGGACATTTCCTGTCCAGTAATCTATCCTAAAGAATCACCCTCTGGACCCATGGTGCTGGCACATATGTGGCAGAGGAGGGTCTTGTTAGCCATCAGGGGGAGGAGAGGCCCTTGGGCCTGAGGGTGTTAGATCCCCCAGTATAGGAGAATGCCAAGGAGGGAAGATGAGAGTGGGTGGGTGGGGGAATACCCCCATAGAGGTAGGGGAGGGGGGAGGGAATAGGGAAGTTCCAAAGGGGAGATCTGGAAAGGGGGAAACATTTGAAATGTAAATAAAGTATCAAAAAAAAAAAAATCACCCTCTGGGTTGGTATGCTGGGTCCAGTAATGTCAATTATTCTTTTGATAATTACTTGATAATTTAAAATAGAAATAACCCTATTCCCTTTACATTTTATTTTTTTCCTTTTTTTGGGGGGGTGTTGAGACTGTGGAGGAGGGGAACATTAAAGGTTCAGATACATAAACTGAATATCACAAAATGCTTCTGTAGAAATTAAGTGTCAATGTATAATATAGAGCACCAATAGCTTATGATTTAGCATTGGAATATCTGAGCTATGAATGGAGGGAATTGGTTGCATTATATTGTATTATGTTATGTAAGCAACAGCACCAATTATCCCCCAATGGATATTTGATGACTTTAACAGAAAACTTGGTCCTACAAGAGTTTTTGCTTGTTGCTTTTAGAGAGAATCTCTAATTATGTTCTTGGGAGGTAGAGGGAAAGAGGGATCTGGGAGGGGGAGGGGAGGGGGAGAGAAAAAGGGGGCCAGTTCAGATACAGGAGGAGATGGGGAAGAAGTACAGATGGTCAAGAATTTGAAAGGAGGTGTGTGACAGTAGGGGAGGAGGAACTGGGGGTAGCCACTAAAAAGTCCCAGATGCCAGGGGCCTAAGAGGTTCCCAGGACCCAACAGAGAGGACATTAGCAGAAATACCTAACAAAGGCGAGAGAGAACCTCTAGAGACCATATCTAGGGATAGGCACAGCCCCCAGTTAAGGGATGGGGCCACCTACCCACCTCAAAAATAAGAATCCAGAATTCCTCCTGTCTAAAGGAAATACAGGGACAAAGAGCGGAGCAGAGACTGAAGGGAAGGCCATCCAGACACTGCCCCACCTGGGGATCCATCCTAGGGATCCATCCTATCTACAGACACCAAACCTAGACACTATTGCTGATGCCAAGAAGAGCTTGTTGACAGGAACCTGGTATAGCTGTCCTCTGAGAGGCTCTGCCAGAGCCGGACCAATACAGATGGAGATGTATGCAACCAAACATCAGACTGAGCATGTGGTCCCCAATGGAGAAGTTAGGGCAAGGACTGAAGGAGCTGAAGGGATCTGCAACCCCACAGGGAGAACAACATCAACTAGCCACACCCCACAGAGCGCCCAGGGACTAAATCACCAACCAAAGAGTACACATGGGAGGATCCATGGCTCCAGCTGGATATGTAGCAGTGGATGGCCTTGTCGGGCATCAATGGGAGGAGAGGACCTTGGTTCTGTGGAGGCTCAGTGATCCAGTGTAGAGGAATGCTAGGGCACTGAGGCAGGAGTGGGTGGGTAGGTGGGTAGGGAGCACCCTCGTAGAGGCAGGGTGGAAAGGGGATGGGATAGGGGATTTATGGAGGGGAAACTGGGAAGGGGGATAACATTTGAAATGTAAATAAATAAAATAACCAAATAATTTTATATATATATATGAATCTCTCATTATGAAACCCAAGGTAAGTGTTCACTGCCCTGCTGGTCTCCCTGTTTCCACTTCCTGAGCACCCTCCCTCCCCCAGACTAAATTATCCTTAATAATAGATTAAGCAGGTATATTTACTTAAAAAAAAGAAAAGAAAAGAAAAACTTTAAAGTTGAGGATATAGGCAGGGAAAAATCCAGTATTTTCCAAATAGAAAGCCTATAGTTCAAATGAAAAACCCTTTTGTATTAAAGGACTATGATACAACTGCCATAAAGTGGCTTAAATGGAACAGTTCAGATGAACCCACCAGCCTGGAGGCAGGATGGCGTATTCTTATGTAATCTGGTGGGGACAGCTCCTACTGGCCAAGCAGAATGTAAAAACCATCACCCTAAGGTGTTACTGTAACCACTGGATCTGCTCAAACACACCACAAACCAATAAAAGGGATGCAAAATGAACGTTTATTTTCTTCAATAAGTTCTGTAAATTACAAAGACAAAAATGCTAAAACTACAGCACATAACTTCTCAATATTTAACCAGAGTACTTGTAATAAATATGCATCCTGACATAAGAAAAAGGCTACACTTTGTCAGGCATCCTACAAAATGTCTCAAGTTTTACATGCTGCAGCATTTCTGTGTGGGGAGGTGGAGGGGAGGTGGCTTTGTCATTTCTTAAGTCCCATGGCAAATCCTTTCACATTTCTTTGGGGGCATTTTGAGAAATGCTTAACTGTAATCAGACAACTTAAGAAAAGTGCTACCACCAACCTAAAGCCACTTTTGTTTTGCTGGTATCGATCCTTACTTAAGACAGATGAACATACCCAATTCAGCCAAGTGGCCTCAGAGCCAAGGCAGCCCTGCAGTCACCGGGCCCTGTCAGAGTGGACCTCTACTTACAGTTCACACCAACAGTTCTTTATTTCTCTTACCCCCTCATGAGCGGGGCCGTAAGAGAAGCTGCAAGCTGAATCTTTGTAACCTGAAAGTAAGGTCAACGGGCATATTTCCCCCGAGATTTTCGCTATGCACCCTGTTGCCATGCTGTGACCTTCACTTCCAACATGGAGACGCTGCTTGGATCATCATTCATGGATGCTGGAGTTTGGGGTGTTTAGAAAGTCAATGGGCAAAAGGAGGATTTACTGCATTCAGAAGTAGACTATAGAAAGTCCTAGGGGTTCTGGGGGCAGCTCAGACTAAGCTCATATTGGAATATATAACTACTCTCTGAAAACTTTTGAGGAAAAAGTTACATTTTTAAGAAGTCTTAAGTATGTTTACCTAAAAGTAATGTTAATACAATCTAATCTCACTTAGGGCTTTAGCTATGGAAACCTTTTTAAAAGCCAATAAAAATATCATAGAGGAAAAAAACATTTTTAAAAAACTGAGGTTAAAGAACCATGAGGCATGTCTTTTGGCTGTAAACACAGAGTTTACTGTCCTTTGTTGAGATACAAATATCTGGACTTCCTGAGCATCGTGGAAAGTTTTCTAGGCAAGTTTGCATAGAAAATTTGCAATATGTTGATTTACTTAAAAACTTTTAAGAAGAGTTTACTCTTGGTTTAGAACTTTGTATTTTAGTTAATAGTACTCATCAAACTGAGCAGGGCAGTGTGATTTAAGGCAGCTGGGGGCACAGAGTAGCGTTTCCAAATCCACAGGATAAAGGGTCTGAAGCACTCACTTCTAGTGTCATTTTAGTTTGGTTAAGAATTAAGTCATGTTTGAGGAATGGAAGGCAAAATGTTCTCCTGTGCTGGATGGCACATTCCAAAGGCAGGGATCAAGGACCACTCACTGCATGGAGGCCTCAGCAGATCACTCAGTGAAGCTGGTCAGATGATCAGGTACCAAGGAGGGTAGACCAGACATCCGGGCGTGGCTGATCCCACTTTAGATTCTGAGGAGATAGCAGGGTCTCTCACCTCTGCTGGTCTGGAGTACCTATGCAGTTCGGAAGAGGGCATCTTCTCTTGGGACTAGCCCCCAGAAACATCTGGAAAAGAAGCTATGCTAGGTCACAGTGCACACCATGGATAAGAACAATGGCAGTGGTCAGTGACAACTGCAGATGTAACACAAAGAGAGGCAACAAAGAATCCATTTTACTTCTTCTGAGACTGGTTTTTACACATGGTGAGGATCTGCTTCAAGACTTTCTGGACATCTTCATCCATTTGGCCCTGGGAAATTCACACAGAAGACATGTATTAGAATATTGCTTACGTCATGGCACCTCCTCCCCTGGGGAATGAGATGGCTGAAGAATGTCAGTGCTACCCATTCTCCCATTTCCACACTAAGTCAAGGAGTGTTCCTGTTTTTCCTCTGGGAGATGGCCGAATCTACTGAAATCTAAGATCTTAGCTGTGAATGTGAGCCCAGCCAGCCAGAAGCAAAGCACTAGGGCAAGGCAGTGCTAAGGGATCTGAGGATACTGGCATTGCTACTAAATAAAACCTGGGTCTTCTTCATAGGGAAACGCACATACATCTTTCACAACGATATTCCCTCTCAACATACAATGAATCTGCCATCAGTAGGCGAGGCACAGGCTGTTGACACAAAGTCTGAGATAAGCAAAAGGCATTTGAGACTTCTCAACAAGGACACTCTCTAACTCCAGTTAACTCTGCTAGTCTGATGATGACATTCGGGCAGCATCCTCTGCCTCATTATTGCTATTATTATTTGAGACAGGGTTGCATGTAACCCAGGCTGGACTCAGACTCAAAATAGAGCGGAGGATGGCATTGAACTCCTGGCCCTCCTGCCTTTACCACCCAGTTTCTGGGATGACAGATGCATGCTATATTGCTTGATTAGGCTGCCATATTACTTTAGGGTCTCACTGGCATTACCATACCTGAACAGCATATAGAAGATGCATTCTGTAAACCGATACGACCTCCTGGTGTTGTTTCTTACATTCCTAGAAAGAGACAACTTGACATTATCAACAAGCTTGGGGGTGGGGTGAGTCTTTAAAGAAGACTGCATGAAAATCTATCAGTTAGGTACTACATATCTGCTTCTGTACATTAGCACAGGAGGCTTCTAGATTTATTCAATTCACTAGCTTGTGTGTCTGTAGTTATCTTGGTATGTCAACGTTCGAATAGTTATGGAGAAAGTACTTATTACAATCTCAATTTAAAACACACACACACACACACACAGAGATCTCCACTGTAAGTGAATGTTGTAAGAAAATAAATGACAGGCAAAATGAAATTATTTCAGAGCTGCTGAGTTATGGGCAAACTTCATTATAGAGATTTTAAGAGTTTTTCTAATTTGCAACTTCAGATATTAGCAAATATCTGTTCACTTAGTTAAAAATAAAATCTATTCATTAAAATGAATAGGAGCTGCATAGGCTGGGTAGTCCCAAAAGAATTTAGCTATTGAGTTATTTGTGCCAAGAGCAGAAACAGGAAACATTCACAATCTCAGTGATCTTCAGTATCCTGATTCCCCCTTCCGGTCGGTAGACGTATCTACCCATCTCATTGCATCAACTCCTAGAAAGCTTACCGGTGTTTCTCTAGCCTCCTCTCTCCAACAAGTCCTGAATGCATTACTCACGGGGGTCTTTTGCTCACGGCTCACCCTCCGCCCCCCAACAGGCCAAGAACACTCACAGCCAGCTGGTTCTGTAGCTGCTTGACCTGCTGCTGTAGCAGTTCCAGTTGTTGGGTCTGCCTCTTGGATGAACTTGTGGAGTAGGAGAGCTGGGAGAGGCTGTTCAGGGCCTCCTTCAGCTTCAGGACCTCCCTGGTCATTTCATTTATCTGGCGAGGAAGACGGACTGAATTAATGAGCTAGTAATGGGTCTGTACAAGAATAGTCTGTATATCTCTATGCCTCCAACACTAATCATTTCTTTGAGTCTCTGTTCCAATTCCCTTTTTATTTTCAAATCCATGAAATAAAGCATAACGAATTCAGACAGACCAGTAAGGACCTTGGTGTTGGTGCCATTCAGATACAGCCTATTGTGTTTTAAGTGCCTGGGGGTGGGGGTGGGGTAAGAGAAGCTACAACACTGATGGTCTGCTCTTACTTTAAAAGCAGTGTAATAAAAATCTAAACCAGAACAAGGATCAAATCCACTATTTGAAGACACCTGTCTTGTGACACAGAGAACTTTAGCTCTTTGAATCCAGAAGTGCTTCTTCACCATCTACAAGTCAAATAAATAGTAGGCTTAACTCCTAGAGTGCTGCTTAAAGCCCCAGGCATGCCTTGTCAATATGCTTCTCTGTGAAACGAGTGATCAGTAAATTTGAGGCGCTCCACCACCTCTAGGGATTTTGCTTTAAAGTGAAAACCACGTCCTATGTGACCAAAGCAGTCCCCGGGTAAAACAAACAGGGATCTAATGCCGCTTGGAGCATAAGGGCCCAGGAATGCTGAGAAAATTCAGGTACAGAGTGATCCTGAACCCACCTCAGTTTGCTTCCCTCCATCCTTTGTGCCACACTCACAATCATCTCTAAATACCCTACAGGCTTGCCTACAGCCTGATCTTATGGAGGGAGCCATATGGCTCCCTCCTCTCTGATGACTCTAGCTTGTGTCAAGCCAATATAAAACTAGCCAGCACAGCTACTATTAGGGGTCCAGAGTCCAGGAAGAGTGTGACCTGTCTCCTCACTACGAAGACTATTTTCCCTGATCCCCATTTTCAACGGTACAGAGATAAAGAACGAAAAGTGTGGGGAGTCTATAATCTGCTTAGTAGTTGATGGGGAGAGCTCAGTCCATTGTGGGTGGTGCCACACCTGAGCTGGTGATCCTGCATTCTATAAGGAATCAGACTGAGCAAGCCACGAGGAGCAAGCCAGAATTCTGCATCGGTTCCTGCCATCTGGTTCCTGCCCTGTGTGAGTTTCTGTGCTGACTTCCTTCAATGATGATGTGGAAGTGTAAGCAGAATAAACTCTTTCTTCCCCAACTTGCTTTGGTCGTAGTGTTTCATAACAGCAAGAGCAACCCTAACTAAGACGCCAGCAAAGCCTGTGTTAAATTATTACTGTTTTGAATTTGTGTGTTGTGAGTGCATATGCATTACTGGGTTTCTAGATCAGGCTCTCAAAAATATCCTAAATACTTTTTATTTAAAAGACAAGTCTTATTATGTAGCCCAGGGTAGCCTTCAACTTGCAACCCTGCCTTGGCCAAGTGCTGGGATTACAGGTGTCTATCACCATCCTTGGCTCTTCACCAAAAGTGATTTTGGTGACAGTGACAGACACACACAGGGCCTCTAGTATTTATACAGGCTGCTACCAACAAATTCTGTAAATGATTAGTACAACAAAATCTGAAGGGCCTTATTAGGATTCATTGCCAGAAAGCCAGGGCGAGGGAATGTCCGCCAACCTTTTCATCTTTATCTTCCTCCAGCTTTGATGAGGTCTCACAGCATCTTTTCATCCCAGCCAGTTCTTCCTGAGCTCGCTGGAATTTCTGCACAAGTTCAGTTACCTCCTGCTCTTTGGATTTCAAGAGAGTCTGGATGTTTTCCTTTTCCCTTCTCACCTGTGAGACCTCACTTCGAACCTGGGCGACCTCAGAATGGGCTTTCTCTTTCTCTTTTACCGACTCCTTTAATTTTGTGGCTAACGCATTCACCTCGTTCTCCAGGGACGCCTGGAGCTTTTCATAGGAAGACTTGGGGACCATGGCGTCGCTCATAGCAGCCTTCTCTTCTACGAGCTGCTTCTCTAGCTTGGTGACTTCCGCTTCCTTGTTTGCAAGGTGCTCTTTGAGGGTGCTTATTTTTTCTTCCATCTCTTTGGCCGTCGTCCGCAGCGTGGTTATCACTTGCAAGTGTTCTGTGATGGACACGGAGTTCTCTTTGTGTGCGTCCACCAGCTGTTTGAGCTGAGTCAACTCGTTCAACACTTTGGAATACTGAGACTTCATCTCGGACAGCGCTTCTTCCGCTTTGGCCCTGGACAGGTCTGACATGTGCATCGCCCTCTCGTGTTCAGCTTTGTGGACATACTCGGCTGCATCCTCTAGCGATTTCTTCTTCCTGTAATCCTCCAGCTCTGCCTGGGCTTCTCTGTACAGCTGTGACAGCTCACTCACCTGTTTATTGAGTTCATCGATCATCCTGTTCATGGCCTCTTTCATATCCCCAGAGTCGTCGGAGGTTTCCTGTGGCATCTTACTTTTTAGCGCGTCCTTTAGTTTCACGATCTCTTCTTGGGCCTGCTGGTATTTCTCAAACAAAAATGCCTTCTCCTTATTCATATTTGCGATGACGGTGCAGTAGGAGCTTTTTATCTCCTCACACACATCTGCAGGTGGCCTCGTCACTTCGGCCTTTTCCTTCTCTGCGAGCTTTGTCTCCTGCACCCGCTCCTTATTCTTTCCTCTTTCCTCCAGTGCTTGCAGCAGGTCCCCCTTTGGCATGTCGGTGTCTTCATCAGTGACCCGCGCCTCTTGGGGATGCGAATAGCCATCTGCGCTCTCATGGGAGAGGAGACCCAGCTTCATCTGCTTCTGCACGCTCAGGACTTCTTTCATGGCCTCTTCGTACTTGCTCTGGGTTTCTTTGAGTTTCTGACTGAGGTCAGAGCCATTCTCTGAGATCTCTGTGTTGTTCCAGCACAGCAGGTCTGTCCTTTGGGACTGGAGTTCGTCCTGGAGCTGTTTCTTCTCTGCTTCAGAGCTTTCTAACCTCTTCTGCAAATCGTGCAAGGTATCTTGCAGCTGCTGGATTATGACATCACTGTCAGTGGTGGACGACCCCGCCGGATGCTCAACGGGTGGGGATGATCTGGCATCTGAGGAAGGGATGTCACTAGCTTTGCCCAGAGGCGGGGCCAGGTCAGTCTGGGTGGAATGGAAAGATTGAAAGCTTAGGTCGGCTTCAGCTTCCTTGGGCGATTTAGCCTGGGAAAGAAACAGGGAACGTAAGTAACGCCAAGGAGTTGCTAGGTGTGCAAACAACTGGGACCCAACAGCCCGATGTTTAGGCACAGAAGGGCAGTGTCATAGCTCTGCACGTGTTCTCTCAGACCATGAAAACACATGGTCTGCTGCACGAGAGCCACACTTACAGGGTTCTATTTGGACAGGCCTTTTCTGTATTTTTAAAACATTGAGATTAATTCGAAGTTTTTCTTTGTTTCTCATATCATTTCAATTGTCCAAAGCAGGGCACAGTTCTTTTTCATCAGGTTCTTAAGACCATCAGAGATCTAATTAGATTAGAGAACTAAATCAATGGCTAGTCGTATCTACAGCCAAAGTTTTAAGTATAAAATTTCAGTGTGTAAATGTCTAAGCAAGGAGGTAAGTTGGAGGACAGGGATGCAGTGGGGGAAGGAAAGATGTGTGACCAAAGCTATGGACACATGAAAAACCCATATGGAAACCTGTTATTATATTATGATTGTTATATATTATAATTAAATATATATTACATATTATGACTAAAAGAACTTATAGATGCTTATTAAAAATTATGATCTAAAAAAAATAAGAGTTTGCATAAAGGTACTCTCCATGAATGGATAATGCTCCTGCCAGAAGACATGGCTATTAAATGAAAATCCCAGAGGTAGTTGTATGGGATACCCCCCTATGAGCAGTTATCAGAGAAGCCTAAGGCCCCTAGAACAATACAGGTTGTTGACTCTGCTCTTGGTTGCCCACCAGAACTTGACAGCAAGATTCAATTGCCAGAAATACTTCAGTTACAGGATAAGGGGAAACCAAGCTGGAGCTGAGCCAGAAACTTCATTCTGACTGGCAAACTTTCCACAATAGAAGGTGCCCAGTAGGCTGATGGGAAAGCAAAGTCATCAGCAATGTTACCCATTCGTGAACTCTGTGAACTACAATCATGACCCTCAGGCAAGATGTGCTGCCTGACACAACAGCAGTATGATACTTCTAAGTGGATTTTGGCTACTCTACAGTAGGGAACTCAATACTTGGTCTGTAACCATGGTCAAGAGCCCATGACTCAGGAGGTCATAGTCCCCAGGGATAGAGGAAACCTACTACTATTGTTTAGTTTTCCTAAATGGTCACAGTCTTAATACTCAAGTCTATACACACAGGTTAGTCACAGACTAGTCTTCATCAGAGACGCCTCTAATTACAGGCAGGTAATAGTTCATACAGAAACACAAAGGGGTAAGTGATGGCGGACTGACTGCCCAGCCCTAAGTGGGGCAGCTACATCATCTCCACCCAATGCTCAGGGCACATCATGGAAGAGGAAAAACTAGAGGCAGATGGGGAGAAGTACAGCAACAAGCTGTCTTCTGGACATGCAACAAGCACTGCACGTAGGGACTCACTGCAGCTGTGATTACCTGCACAAGACTGGGCCCATCAACATTTCATTATGGGTAGGTAGGTGCCCATGAGGCCCCATCCCTTTCTGAGGGACCACTGGCTGGTATGGATTGTTGGGGGAAGAGGTGCCTTTTTTTTTCCTTTTCAGTGGTGTAGTCGCTGCTGAGTGGCTTTTGTTCCAATAAATAACCTCCTAGCCATACTTGCACAGGGGACCAAAATTAAAATCCATGCATCACACAGAGAAGACATGAAAGTGGGAGGAGCTTTGTTAGGAAGAAGGGCTTCAGCAGGAGACAGGGGGATGAGAGGGTGATCAGAGGGTGGTGACCAGTTCTATAAACACATGAAACAAACAAAAAACCCAAAATGTGATGGATATAAAATGGAAATAGAAAATTTTACAGATGAAAATTGTCATGTATCATTCTATCCATACCATATGTATATATGCTAATTTTATTTAATAAAGATTTATTTTTATTTGCATTGATGTTTTGCTTGTACGCATGTCTGTACGAGGGTGCCAGATCCTCTGGAACTGGAGTCAGAGTCGTGAGCTGCCATGTCCATGATGAGAATGGAACCTGAGCCCTATGGAAGTGCAGCCAGTGCACTGAACTGTTGAGCCATCTCTCTAGCTTCCTATAAATGAATTTTATCTATATTCTGTGTTTAAATTTTATA
This sequence comes from Rhynchomys soricoides, assembly GCA_019843965.1. Classification (NCBI taxonomy): domain Eukaryota; kingdom Metazoa; phylum Chordata; class Mammalia; order Rodentia; family Muridae; genus Rhynchomys; species Rhynchomys soricoides. Next base: position 6,295,537 of record JADRCH010000047.1, read on the forward strand.
TTTGTCACTGTACTTATCAAACTAAATATAATTATACATAATGTAGCAATTACCAGAAACAGAATTAGAGAACTCCAGTAAACAAATAATCTGAATCCATTAAAAAAAAAAGTTTAAAGCTAACTAGATTTAAAAAGAAACGTATTTGACTATTTAAAAGAGAGTATACCTAACTACCCCTGAACAAACCAATACTTCGTAGTCTGTGTCAGTGACAGATTTACCAACCTGTAATTTATCTTGTAGCTCTTTGTTGTGTAAGGTAAGGGAAGCGACTTTTGCTTGCAACAGGGCAAGAAGATCTTGTTGGTCAGCTTCAGAACTTATATCCAATAAGCTGTCAGCACCTTGGGAGAGAAAAGGAGAATGTAGAGAAATATTTTAAAAATGAAAATTGTTATTCCTGTAACTCCTACCCAGCCAGGCGGAGTGACGGCACTTTCAGGTGCTAGTGGAATTTTCTTGTTATGGAATTGCAGATACAGCTGAATGGAAGACACTGAAAGCTCACAGTACACTACCTATCCACTTCAATTCCCGTATCTCGAGTTTTTCACTTCTCTCTTCCTCCTGGGTCCCAGCTGTGAGTCTTTTTCAGTCTCTCAAGTCTCTTTTGGCTTTAACACCTTGCTTAGGCACTCAGCAGATGGAGTCTCTGTTCCTCCCTCTGCCCAGGAGCACCAGAACAGCCTTCCCAACGTCCACCGAGGTGGGTCACTTCTTTGGTTCCGCTGCTTCAATTACTCTTCCTTCACAGGCTATCTATTGCTAGGACAGAACTTCTAATGTCTGCTCCAAGTCTGCTTTTGCAGGTCCATGATCTTTCCAGGATTTCCATTGTCCTCACATCCACAGTTTGTGCTGTGTTCTATAGATACACTTTCAGCACACACTTCCTTCATTGTTCACGACAAAGGTCTAGGCATGCATCCTTCAGGACACTGGTCAAGCTTTCCGAAGCATTCACTAGCCAACTTGCGTGAAATAATCTCTCCTAATCATACTAACTTTGTCATTCTTGGTGAGTCACAATTTTTAAGTGTATTAATTATCATACCAAAACAACATCTAAAGGAGCACCGAGCAGCATGCTCACTGAGACAAAGAGGACTACTGGGTCTCATTAACCCAAGGGACTTGCCTGAGAATGTCATGATGCAATAGGAAAGTTTCCTACAACAAAAACGTCTACCTGATGAAGCTAGGTGTACTGGCCCAGCTGTGTTACTTCCTGGCAACAGTCCCTTGAACAATGATCACTGGCCACAGGCAACAGATGGCACTCTGCACACACCAGATTTCTGGTTCTTCATGATTCTCATTCTTTTCACAAATCATAAAGTCTTAGTTTGGATGGATGCAAAAACATGATGGTTCTTTGCAGAAAAGCTGTGTCTGGTAATAAAACACTATTCTGATGTCTGCTGAGTAGGTGATGCTTTCTGAGTCCCCCTGACATGAAGTCCGGCATGGGGGTGGTGGTGGTCATTTTCTTGGGGGATGAGAACTAATAGAATGAGATCCTGAGAACAATTCTAATCAACGGAAACTTAAGTCACTTCTATGATATAATAGGTTATTTTAAAAGTATCCAGTGGAACATTTATTCAGTTACATTAATTTATCTCTACCAAGAATTGGAAAATTTAACTTTTACTTTTTTTTTTTTTAATTCAGTGTATGAGTGCTCTATCTGCATGTACACCTGCATGCCAGAAGAGGGCATCAGATCCCATTACAGATGGTTGTGAGCTACCATGTGGTTGCTGGGAATTGAACTCAGGACCTCTGAAAGAGCAGCCAGTGCTCTTTAACTGCTGAGCCATCTCACCAGCCCGGAAAATTTAATTTCTAAAGTCCACAGATCCACACATTGATAAAACGTACACTATAGGAAACTGAATGTTGGAGAAAAGGGGACCTCTGAGATCCTATAGACTCATTTAAATATAATTCTAAAGATACATTCTTTGCAACACAGTGGGTATAGATATCTGCATCTCCTTTAAAGGGGACTCCTTCAGTTTTTCTTTTTAAGAGAGGGTTTTAGTACAGAGCACATGGTAGCATCAGAATTGTGGTCCTAGGATAGACCTTTAAAAGACACAATTGGACTGGAATGTAAATAAAATAATTTAAAAAAAAGAGAGACACAATTGACTAGCCCTTGTCTGGGTGAAGCCATTGTGACTGCATTTGACTTTATTGGCACTCTTTACTTAGATGTACTTAAGAGCTCATGGCAGGCATTAAAGTTAGCTTGTGGGAGCAGCAGAGGTGCACAGTCCCCTCTGTCTCAGTGATACAGCTTCTGCTTGGGAACAATGAGAGTGTGGTGCTATAAGCTGAGACTCTGAGACCTGTGGACTGCACCCCCAAACTGTAAATGCATAAGATGAAAGACACAGGCTACAGTAATCTGATAGCTTATTTTTGACACACTAAATAGTAAGACTGGTCCAATAACTGCCACATTTTTAGTGGGAGGACAGTAAGTGGTATGTGAACATGTCTATAATTGCCAGGTGGCAGGAAATCCTGAGTCCTCTTGGCATGGCGGCTACTCCACTAACGCATCTACTGCTGCATCCGTAATTAGAGAAAATACTAATTGTCATAGTGACAAATAAAAACAGATTTTTTTTAACACCCAAACTTAATTCTTTAATCAAGGCCTCTCGTAGTAGAGAGAGCATGGCCTATGCATTGCTGGCAGACCTGTGACCAGCCAGCATGGGCTGGTTCTCACAACCTTACACAGAGTGCTTGACTGGACTCTGCTCTCTGTATGTAAACATGTAAGAAACTAAATGAGGTCAAAGGAAGAAAAGCGATTTTCCTGTTCGTACGTACCTGCAGTACTGTCGCTCAGTCTGTCTTTGTTTTCTTGTATGGAGCTGATCTCAGCCTGTGTGTAGAAACAAAAACAGCTGTTAAAGAATTCTCCTAAATATCGTGCTCATCACACTCACGCGTCAGACTGACTTCCCTCCCTGAGATGTTGAAAGGACGTCTCGACGTAATCCACCAGGAAATGATAGCAAAATCTCAAAACAGACAGTTAAAATATATGCAAATAAAAGACAATTACTTATAAAAGTACAATTTTGAAAATTTCAGAAATTGGAGAGGATATGTTCTCAGAATATTCTTTAAGAAACTGTAGTTATATTTTAAATTATAATTTATGTAGCAACTTTTTTTCTGGACTATATCTTAAAATCTGAGATAGTGGAGTTTATTTTCGTAATAAAGCTAAATAGAAATGGTATTTATCTGGGTCATATATTAAACATGAATTATTTTCACATCTATAACTTGCTATCAATCCTTTTAAAGGCCATGGTGATACCTAAGAGCTGTCAATGAGGAAAAGGTTTTGAAAGAGAATAAAAATTCTCATGGTCTTGGACTGATGGTTGATTCCCTTAAGATTTTGTTTGTCCCTAAGAATTTGTTAATCCACTGTAAGGCTCAACAATACAACCCCTTGCCAGAAATCACCGCACTTCATCAAGGTGAGCTACAACGTCACGAGTCTACAGTGGTCACTGGTGACGCAGCGGCCTATTTTTGACACTTTATAAAAGATAGTCCTGCCCTTTTACAGCTGTATAAGGTATGCACTGTGAACTGCCTCGAATGATAGTTGACAATTTCATGAGACTATAGCAAATATACACAGAGGCACCGTGCCAACCACAGATTTCCATCAATCATCCCCAAGGTTTCCCTCTCACAGCCAATCCCCGCCTGCTGCCCCAGGCAGCCAGGACTCCCCGACTTTCATTTTCTATAAAGGACTGTCACACAGCAAGGGTATGTGTGCAGCTGGGGTTTTTTCTATTTATAATGATGGTCTCCTATGTCTGGTGCTGTTTACATGCTATGCTGCTCATTTCTTCTGCATGTTATCATTGAGTGACACTCTCTCATACAGATATATTGTATTATCTGTATCCGTTCAATCACTGATGACGTTTACACTGTTTTCAGCTTAGAGGTACTGTGAATAAAGCAGGGACATTTAAGAATCCAACTTTGTATGAACTTTTTTTTCTTTTGTTGGGAAAACACACAAGGCTGGATCATATAGTAGGCACACATTTAACTTGTAAAGAAATTGTCAAACATACAAACTATCTAAGATTTTACAATCCCAGCTGTAGAAAACAAAAGGTCTATTTCGACTATAATGCATGCTCACCAACCTTTGGTCTCTTTGAACTTCAGCCTTTCTAAATTGCCATTTAAAAAAGTCTTGCTTTGCTTTGCACTGTTTGGGAACCAGAGCCCCTCTTACTGTTGAATGTTACAATTCACGGAATCGCTGGCAGGAATGCATTACGTCTCTCCAGCCGCTATCGTTATTAGGACGCTAATACAGGACCACGATTCCCTTTTGTCGCCCTATATGAGTGTTCATCTCAAAAGTCTACTGTTACAGCCTACATTGAAGGACTGAAGTGACAGTGTGTGGGAATGGGCCTCAGAAGTCATCTTTAGTAAGTCTGAGTTGGAGGGTGTAAATACACCGTCAGCTATAAAGGGGGGATTTATTTTAACAATCATAAACTTGCTTTGTTCGAACCACACCATCCTAGTGATCGTTAGGTAAACAGTCATAGTAACTGAGGTCCCCTCTCTTCTTTAAAATACCTCCCAGATACGTACTTTACAGAATTGGTGGCATAGGGCCTAACGGACTTTCTAAAATTTCTAAAATAAATTTATACTGCTTTTATAGGAAAAGAATTTATAAAGCCATGAGAAAACACTTTCTTATTGTTTTGTTTGGCTACGTCGACTTGGTAAGAAGATCAGTTCTAGGTAAGCTATTGCCTATGGAATGGTTTTTAATGATTGTATGTTTAATTATGAATATGGGGGGGGGCATGTACACATGGGGTGCAGCAGTGGGCATCAGACCCTTGGAACTGGAGTTAGAGGCAGCCGTGAGCTGCCTGCTGCGGGGGCTAGACTGGGACTGAGGTCTCCTGCAAGCACAGCACACGCTCTTGACACTGAGCCATCTCGTCAGACCTTTTACTTTTTTTTTGTTAAAAAATACACTTTACACCTGGAAATTTTTAGATTCATAAAACAGTTACGAAACATATTACCCAGTGTCTGCCAACATTAACATCTGTGTTCACAACACATTTACCAAAATGGAGACATCAGCACAATGGATGGTAACTAAGTTACAGCAGTGTGTATCCAGATCACGGCACATTCCCCAAGGGTAACCTTCTTATATTCACACCAGGGCATGGTGTGTGGGTCTCCTCCATATTAGGCAAAGCTCAGCCACTCAGCTAAATCCCTAGGTCTCACTTTACAAAGCTCAGGCTAGCCAGGACCTTGGCTATCTACTGGGTTAGCATTGAACTTTTGATCTTTGTGCTTCTGCTTCCTTAGCTGGGTATTTCCAGGTGTGTGCACTACCACATCTGTCTCTATTAATGTACTTTTTCTATCCTAGTGTCCAATACAGGATACTCTATTTCATGTGGAGAATTTTGTAAAAAAAAAAAAAATTACTGCCATTTTATAAATAATCTATATTCCAGAATAAAGGAGATGAGTGTTGCCAACCAGAAGTAGGTAAATTGTACTATCTTCAGTATTTAAGAATTTTAATTTTGGCTGGACTGATGGCTCAGTGGTTAAGGGCAGTGGCTGCTCTACCAGAGGACCTGTGTTCAATTTCTAGCCCTCACATGCTATGTCACAACTGACTATCTAACTCCAATCCAAGAAATCCAATGCCCTCTTCAGGCCTTGGAGGGCACTGCATGCACAATGGTGCAAACTTATTCATGTAAACAAAACACTCATGTACATAAGGTAAATAAATTAAAATTTCTAAAATTAAAAAATACATTTTAATTTATAAACACTGAATATATTTATTGTGTATATAGTGATGTCTTGATTTATAGGATGAAGAATGGCTAAATTGTGAGAGTTAACATTGTTTCCAGTATTTTGTTTAGTAGTTAAAAAACAGTTATCAAAATCTGGGCTGGAGAGATGGCTCAGTGGTTAAGAGCAATGATTGCTCTTTCAGAAGTGCGGAGTTCAATTCCCAGCAA
>JADRCH010000047.1:6306634-6309051 GCA_019843965.1 Rhynchomys soricoides
CATACGTCTTTTGCAATTTTACAACTTTAGCTTTTCTCTAGAAGTCCCAGATGCTTGGGTTGCTTGTTCCTTTAGCTATCACTGGCTCCGCCTGGTAATGGAAGAGAATCCACACACTGAGGGTGTTTTAAGAGGAAAGTCAACGGGGGCTGGAGAAATGGCTCAGTGGTTAAGAACAAGCGCTGCTCTTGCCAAAGGTTCACCCCCTGCACCTGCACATAGGAAGGAGAGGACTAACTGACCTGCTCACTATGTCTCCTAACATCGAGCATGCTGCACCTCCCCATAAATAAGACATGTACAATTTTAAATGTAAACTTTAAAACATAAAATTATTGGGACTGGAGAGGTTTAGGTTAAGAGTACGGGCTGCTTTTCCAGACTACCTGTGTTCAACTGGAGCAGCTCACAACCAACCATCTGTTATAACTCCAGTTCCTGCGATCTCATGCCCTCTGACCTCTGCAGGCACCAGGCATATATGTGGTGCACATACATACATGCAGGTGAAACTTTTATACATAAACAAATCTAAAAACAAACAAAACCCCCACAAAACAGAACAAAATGAAACCAGTGGTAGAAGTGTTCTGGGTTTTAAGGATGAGGATGTGGATTCAATTTGCATAAAAAAGTAACTCCGGACTAGGACCAAGGGTCCATATGAAGTCCTTCTGTGTGTGTCTTCTTCATACGGGTGACTCTATGATTTATATGCTTTCCAGCTACATGTGTGAGATGGATTTGCACATGGGGCATCATACTGTGGCACAGTAAGTTTCAGGCTGTAAAGTACATGGGAACTGGGGACATTGGGACTAGAGATATTTAACCTGTTCTGCGGCTCAGAAATTTAAATGCATTTGCTTGATCAGGGGCAAGTGTATGCATGTCAATCCTCAGGCTATAGTAGGTCCTTAAACCCCAGAGCCACAAACCACAGACATATAAATTTACTCTCGTCATGGGCCAGTGAGGCTTACAGAGACTAAAAGTTCTCTTCAGGGTTGGGAAATTCTATCGGGAGTCATCCCAGGTGATGCCCACACACAGAAAGAAAGCAACAGAAGTTCTAACTAGAAATCTCTGATGGTTTACACTGATCTTCAGCTTAAGATGATGTAGAATGAATCTGGTGACACATCTATGGACATCTAAAGGACCCACCATGACAGCCAGAATGGAAAGAAAGAAAGAAACAAAGAAAGAAACAAAGAAACAAAGAAACAAAGAAAGAAAGCTGATAGACAGTATTCATCTCTCTTTGCTTCATGATGCTACACTACGGATGCAGTCAGTGTAGCTAGCTCCTCCAGTTCCCGCTGCTGTGATTTCCCTCCCAAGATGCTCCACACCTTCAAAGTGTGAGCCAAAGATGCTCTGCACTTTTAAAGTGTGGCCAAAACAAATCCCTCCTTTCTTAAGCTGCTACTGTTGGGTACTTTGTCACAGCAATTAGAGGGTAACATACACAATTTTCTACTTTTGTAAGCTGAGAAACAACATTCTATTCATAATTTGAGTTAATGGTAGAACACTGACATATACCTATAAAAATGCACATCTCTAAGAAGCATACAGTGCAACACATTAGTGGTTTAGGGATTCCCAAGTATTAACACAGAAAACCATTTTTACAGAAAAAAATTCCGGTTGAAAAGCAACAGAAATTTGCTAGCTCCTGAGGTCTTTCAAGTCTTGGTTGAAACCTGCAACCACATTTCCTAGAGTTCACCTGGTACGTACCAAGTCTTTAAGGTTTATGGGGCTCTTGTGTTCACAGAGGACCTGCACGGCCTGAAGACATCCCTGTGCGGCTGAGGAAGAAAAAACACCACAGCCAGTCACAAACAACCTGGAGTGCCATGCCACGTCTAAGAAGGGAGGTTCACTTTCTGCCCAGCATGAGAAAGGCACTGAAGAGTGTGCAAAAGGCCATGTAACAAGTGTAAACACTGCTTAATTTCAGCTTTAGCCAAAGGTACAGCCACGGACTCCCCATTACTCATAGGCAAGCATTTGATTTAGCTTCTTATGGGACTTGGCTTTTCTACACCTAGAAGTAAAATTTAATCACCCCCTGTGAATGCATCATCAACATTTGTCAGTTGAAGCTGTGACAGACAGTAAAGCCAAAGGTTTACAAATACAATGGACATTCACCGTGATTTCCCCTCCCGCTAAAAAAAAAAAAAAAACAAAAAAAAAAACAGAAACCCAGCCATCTTGTAGTTCTGAAATCCAGAGGTGCTCATAGCTCACTACTTTAAAAAGAAGCTTTACATTGATTTTAGAAATCTACATACATTTGTATGCGTACATACGCATGTGTACTTAGTACTGGAGGTTAAAACCGGGACTGTGCACATCTCTGAGCTATGCTCTCAGCCTGAGTTGAATATATTAACCATGGTAAC
>JADRCH010000047.1:6309061-6350355 GCA_019843965.1 Rhynchomys soricoides
CTGGCTGTTACACACAGGAAACTACTATCTGTAGGTGGACTCCTTAATACATCTGTGTGTGATTCGTAAACTGAGTCTAACGGGAAGCCAGGGACTTCAGAAACGAGCCCCGGTAAGAGAACAGGAAGGTATGACAACTAAACCCTTTCTCAGAGCAGAGAAGGACAAACAGGAGAACGGCCGTTACCTGCGTAATGTAAGGCTGTTTTCCCCAAGTTGTCAATGCTTTCGGCTGGGCTCTTGTACTGTGAGACAAAAATAAGAATCTTAAAGCAACTACACAAATACTACTGAGTCCATCCTCCTTCAAACGGCAGTTACTCAGGAGGGCACGCACACACATACATGAGTTCTACCTTCAGTGCTCCGTGGGCAGACAGTCCTTCACGAAGAAGACGACAGACATCCAAGGTATCACGGCCCCAGATGCAGTCAGCGCTTTGCTGCTCTGGTCATCCGCCCTTTGCTGCTCTGGTCGTCCATCCTTCCCATACGGTACCTCTCCAGCCCCACTGGTTCACATACTCCAAGATCTCACATGCGGATCTTAGATTTTTCCCATTTCTTCTCATTCTCTGTCCCCCTTCCGAACCCCAGCTTTCTTCGAGTCGCCTACACAGTCTCGTTTCCTTGTGTCCCACTCGCTCCTGAACCCACCTAGCTCAGTGTGTGCCCTTGGGATTCCACAGTGATGGCCCAAGCCAAGGCCACCGGCTGTCTTTTAGTTTCTACTCTGACCACTTAGCAGCAGCCCACCCTCTTCCCAGACACCTTCCTCCTCTCCTCCTGAGTCTGGCTGGCTGGCTCAACCTCTTGTGGCTCCTACCACTGCCCTGGCCAACCCTTTTCTAACAAAACATACAAGCTCCCATTTGTCACTGTCTCTCTCTGAAGCCCTCTTCTTGGTGATCCTATCTACACCTGCATCCAGATGTTAGTGACTCACAGATGTGGATCCTAATAACAGCAGGGAGCAGTATGTAAGGACTGTGTGCCAGGCTCTGGGTCAGGAACTGCTTTAAGCCTGTTAACAACCTAAGTTGGAGAACTAGTCCTACAGCCATTTCAGGGGAAACTGGGGTACAAATAAGTTAATTAACTGCTTGAATTACAAATAAGTTAATTAACTGCTTGAATTACAGCAGTGGTGAAGCCAGGATCTGGTCCTGTTGGAGCCTGGCTTCTTACTCACATACAAGCACTACCTGTGAGTGCCCTGACTCAAGAACCCACTGGCTTGACATCATCTCATAAGCGCTCACAAGGCAAGTTTTCCACTCTTCCACCCCTAGCCGGCCCCTCCCCAAGCACTAACTATTTTTATGAAAACCAACCGACACTCTCAATCTACCCAATAAGAGAGAAGCCAAACTAGCTCTAATTTCTCCTCCTCCTCCTCTTCCTCCAGAAGCTCACCAGTACAGCACATACTGTAGATCCTTTCTCCAAACCGTACATGAGAGCTAGCCTCTTCTCTTTCTCATTGCCTTTATCATAGCCCCAGGCAGCTCACATGAAGAGCTAGCCTAGCCTCCAATAGGTCTCATTTGTTTTGACCTGTCTTAACCACTTCTCTACACAAAAGAATCATCTCAGAAAACTATATAGGTCACTGTTTGCCCTTCACAATTCCACAGTGAATCCAGGATTGCTGAGCTTGGCCCTCACAACACACAGGACCCTGCGTTTTGTATACCACATTCTCTCATTTCTCTGCTTCTGCCTCAGTCACTGGCTCCCTGACGCCACCCACCTCGCAGTTCCTTGCCTCCCGTGAAGTACTGTTCTGTTTGGAGTGTGTTCCAAACTGGTACTTTGTACACTGGAGATCTCAGCTTAAGCATCATATTCTCTGTGAGGGATGTCCTAGAAACCACCACTTTCCTTGTTAGTGCTCTGCAATTTGTGACATATAGTCCTTCCCTTAAGAACCAGACCGTGAGCTTCACCAGGATAGCAACTACCTTGCTTGCTGGTAGATACTTAACACCACGCCTAGTACCCTGGAAGCACTTGATATCAGGGAGAGTATAAGGACCTAGAAGAGAGTTGATTTGAATTTGCAGGACTCCACCAAGTTCTATCTATCCTAACTCCCTTAAGGAGCTAGAAACTGGAAACAGTAAGAGCTGGAGAGCAGAACTATCTCCTGCAAACCTACAGGGCATAGAGAGACCAAGCACAGGCTACAAGAGCACAGGCTCAGAGAGAACACCAAATGCAGAAGGTATTGGAGGTAAGATAGCAGGAGACAAAGGGGTCTTCTTTGTACACAGCCTGACTTGCAAAGAGCTAAACAAGAGGTCTGAGAGGTCTGGGACCCAGGACCAGCCTCTTGGGAAGCCATGAAGGCTGAATTCCTAACAGTAATCTAGAAAGAACAACGCTCAGAAGTACAGGCCAGAGGAGGTAAGAACGGGCTACCTTAAAGTGCAATGCTTACTCTGCTGTGGTCAGAAGACTGGAGATCAAGTTACTACTTACCAAGGCTCTGGCCTAATTTTAGAACGGCACCAGGAACTGCTTAAAGGCTTCAAAGGTTTCAGAGAAAAACCAAGGCATTTGCATAACCAGATATAACATTACATTAGAGGCTAGAATATCTGGTCCTAGCCCACAAGGACTTCGAGCTTGTCAGGTTAAATCTTCCTTAAAATCAGAGCCAGATGCATGGGCTGGAGTGGAATGGGAATTTAAAACATATTTTTAAAAAGTGAGGTAGGACTCGGGGTATAGAGACAGGACACTCTGGGCAAGAGAGTCAATTTTTCCCCCTTCATCCTGAGGACCTGGTCCTAGAGAAGGTAAGAAAATCTCCATATATTAACTGGTCAAGAGCAACTCTCTTAAGTCAACACCACAAACACTGATCTATTTTTTTTTTCTTGAATTTTGCTTCAAAGACTTGTCAAGGTTAAGCACTCCTGGAATGTGCAGCAGCGGGGACCGTGCAAAGCAAGCCGAAGAACGGCCTGATCAATGAAGCAAGTTGACGGATGTGACCACTGTTTTGCCTTAGAATTTCAGAGCCAAATAAAAGCAAGATGCTGGGTCTCCGGGAGTGTCTGTGAAAGCCAGGACGACAGCTTGACAGGACAGACAGTACTCCAAACACTTATTTTATTGCTCCATACTGTTCCTGAAAATAGCCAGCTTGCACTTTGGCTAGCAACAGCTGGACATGTCTGTAGGGATGCTATTGCCGGGTTGGTTCATAAAACACACATCTTTACAAATGTACAGAGGTCAGCACCTTAGGGGTCATTACAAACTTCCTGGCAGAGCCAGCAAACCAGGGAGTTGGCCAAACAGAATAAAACCGTGCACTTAAATAAGAACTAAAAACTAACTAAAAGCTCATCAAGTTGCGTACCAAGACAGAATGGTTGAAACTGTTTATCCTGAAGGATTGCACCCCACACGCAATTTACAGAGAGAATGCCAGGATGCTGCAGAGCCAGGGTTTGCTACAGTTTGGAAAATGTCTCATGAAAAGCTGACTTTCAGAAAAGAGGAATTGAATAAGGGACAATAAGGTCGATCCTAGGATGATAGTGAGGATCCACTTCTCTTCTGGGAATGAACGGTGCCGTGTTCCAAATGGGCTGTCGGGTAGTATTAAAAAGGGTGTGTACTGAGAAGAGGTATTTCTCCTTTCACAAATAAGATTACCTTTAACTTAAAAAGAAATAAACACAGTGAGATATCTGTAACCTTCAGTTACCTGCTTACCTGAAGAAGCTTCTTGATGTACTCCGGGTGGCCATTCTTGGCTGCAATATGTAAAGCACTGTGACCTACATGGATTAAAAGGTAAACACTGGGGAAAGTGGCCACATTAAAAATAATAGACAGACAGACAGACAAATACCGAAAACCCAAAACAACTTTTATTTTCTTTTAACTGGTTTCCTGAAATCATTTTCTTGCATATTAATTCTGGTTGATTTCCCCCAGATCTGCTCCTCTTCCTTCCTATTCTCCCACCAAGTATGCCCACCTCTTACTTTCATGTCATGTGTTTTAGCATCCTTCCAACCCTCTTGGTTAAAGCTGTGTTCTCTGCCCTTTCTCAAGGTCCACTCTCTAGCTTCATGACCTATACTCCCAAGATAACCATAAGAAGCCAGAATCCACATATGAGCATGTGGTGTTGGTCTTTTTGAGCCCACGTTACCTCAAAACAATGTTTTCCTGCAAGTTTCATAGTTTCAGGGTTGGTTTTTTTTTTTTTTTTTTTTTTAACAGATGGATGAAATTCTATTGTGTATATGCAGCAGAGTTTCATTAACCATTTCTCTGTTGCTGCACCATGGAGCGTCCCACCCACAGATAACACTCAGAGGCACTAACCACTGCTCCCTGCAGGTTCTGGTCAGCCCTGGTCAGGACTGTGGGAGCACCAGGCTTCACAGTACTGTAGTTAGCTGACACAGGTGTGCAAAATGCCACGGGCCCACAACAGTCACACCAGACTAGAATACCTCAGGCTTACAAACGCAGAAAAGAGAGCTCACAAGTCAGCAGACAACATTCTAGAAATCCAAATACTTCCATGATATGTCTGTTTCCCTCTCCTCAAAGCATGCTCACCATGAATGAACATTACCTGGAGGTTTCAGAGTTTTCACAAGTCCTTGCTCAGTACATGTTAAGGGAACATTTCCTAAGTCCCTTTAGGACTCCAGTACAGGACGCTGCTACCCAACTGCCTAGTGCCAAATGAGCTTCCACAGCAGGGCCTCTGCAACTGTTGTATGTTTTGCTTGGATTTTCTCCCCCTAGAACAGCCGCGCAGTTTGCCCTCTGATACTCAGAGTAAACTTGAAGGCTGCCTTTTAAATGAGGTCTTCCCCAGACAGAGATGTAGCTTGGTTGGTAGAGGGGCAGGGTAAGCATTGATATCCAGGATTCCATATCCAGGTTCAATACCCAGCAGGACACAGATGTGGGATTGTGAGGAGCTGTGATACGTACACCAGATCACACATTCAAGGTCATCCTTGGCTATACAGCTGGAGGTCATCCTGGGACGAATGAGATCTTGTCTCAAACATACTTCCCCTTTCTGCCCCATCCACTTCAATCTCCTTTTCTTCCTTAACTGCTTTTATACTGGTTTTCTGCTTCATCTCTTTATTCTTCACAACACCTAATACTTTGCAGTGCTCACCCCATGCTCAGCTCTAGAGATGGACATATTCTTCCTACAACGTGCAAGCGCACACGCTCATACACACACCTACCTACCTACCGGTCATTTGGTCCCCTGCCCCCACAGTTCTGTCTCACTTCCTATTGAGACTCTTGCTCCTGCAACACCGACTGGTGGGCATCACTGGCCTCTACCTATGAGAAGTCTAGTTGTGACAATCAAAACCATCATGAGACTTTACAAAATGTCCCCTAGGAAAAAAGAGAGCCTAGAGTTGAGGTCACACATTTAGAGGAATGATTTATTTTATATGATGGCCCAGTTCCAACTACCATTTTCTTTCTAATTAGTCTTCATTCAACATTGACTAGAGTTTACTAGAGAATCGCACAGCTAGGAAACACCTTAAAGATGAGAGGGTCGGAATATCAAGGGAGCCACATAAAATCATCCACATTCTCAAAAACAGATATTAAGGACATTTGTTTAGTTGGGGTAGGATCCTGAGACAGAAGACCCCTAACCCTCTCTTAAAAGGACGAGGATGAAGAAGATTAAGAGATGGGGGAAGAGACCCTTGAAAGTGGGAACACAAGAATTTCTTTGTCCTCTTCAGTTTTAGTGCAGGATGCCTCGCTCCTTCTCGGAACTAAAAGAGGCCTAAGAGTGTGGGTTTTATTATCCTTTGCTTGGTGGTTAGCTTGGCCTCTGCAGACATCAGTTGTACCACGGTTTCTAAGGACAACTGCACTTTAAATTTTAAACAAATGCCTTACAAATGAACTTCTGGAACATATCCTGACTGTAAACTGGGGACTGTTTATACTGAGCATGCAATGTATTAACTGGTTAGTACTCTGGAAAACAAAGCTACTCTACACAAACACCATTCACCGGACAAAGGCATACTTGTCCAAAGACAATGTGGTAAGAATATTCAAATAACACAGCAGAACGAAATAACAGGCTTTCATTTCATTTCCAGGGTTCTGGTCACACCTGGGAGTGAATGGTTGATATCTAGAGAAGCAGACATTCATTTATTCCCCTGAAATGGGCGTCCCCAAATGGCAGTATTTTCACTTGGTCTCAACTCCAAATCACAAATCATCTCTGGACACTACCCTAACTGAAGCAAGATGTCTCTCACTGCCAGCATTAAAACAAATTTCTCTCTTCAAATCCAAATTTTCCTGGACAGAATACATTATTTACGACGGAAGCCCGCTGGAAGGAGGAGATAATTATTCCTGGCCCCAAACATCTATGGATCTGTCTGGGCTGTCCGGGAGCAACTTGCCTACAGACAAATATCAAGACAACCATAACTCATGTTCATGCTGGTAGATCTTTGCCACAGAGAGAGAGAGAGAGAGAGAGAGAGAGAGAGAGAGAGAGAGAGAGAGAGAGACACACACACACAGAGAAGAGGGCTAGGGGGGTAGGGGGAGACAGAGACAGAGCCTTTATCTGCTATCTGAAGTATGCAGTCACCTGCTGACTGTGTTCTTCTTCTAAGATTCACTGTGGGGCATCCATAAAAATTCTCAGAATTCCAAGCATTCATATGGAGGGATAACACATAAGCTAAATATAAAAAAATTATTTTCCTCTAAAGACTATCTATTCAATAGTTTACAAAGTAGAAAAAAAAAACCCCACAATTTGACCATCTTATAGACTTTGTGATTAAAAAGAAGAGAGAAAGCATTAGTGTAACAGATCCTGAAGGGAGGAGACCTCCCACGCTGAAATATCCTCCAGGGGCCAGGCCTGGGGGTGCACACCTGTGATCCTAGAGTCCCAAGGAAGAGGCAGGAGGATTACTGACAGTTCAAGACCTGCCTGTCCACGTAGTGACTTCCAGGCCAGGCAGGATGATGACGATGACGAAGCTAAGGACAACAATGGTGACACAATCCCCAAACAGCAACAGGGTGTGATTCTCAGGAACTGACTTTGTGTCTACTCTCGACAGGTTTTCACACTGAAGGCTACTGCATCTCACCACACTGCAACACTGAGGGTGGGTTTACTCGGAACATCTTGTCAGAGCTGAGTTATTTAAATTGCCCTCTACCTACCTATGGAGGCATTTGTATTAAAGACAACCACTAAGGCACAATGATTGATTCCTTTCTCTCATGTTCAGATGTGCCTTCTTGAGAGGGAGATTGAGAGTGAACATCATGGCCAAGTCATAGCAGAGACACAGGCAAGGGCAGTAAAAGCCATCAGTTTGACCTCCTCATTCTAGTGGTAGAAAAAGCTTGAGCATCGTGGTCCAGATTGGGCCAGGCAGCCCATGAGCTTTCCTCCGAGTAGACATTCCTGTCATTTGCTGTTGTGTTCACTCTCACTGCTGGAGTCACAGAGTCACTGCAGAAGTAGGTGCCTTACCAAGACCCAGATAAAACAGCAAAGCCTCTATGTGGTGCTGCCCTCACTGCTAATGCTGGCAAATGACCGGAAGTGAGTGGAAGCTCTGAGACTCTGTGGAACTTTTGGACACCATCGGGGCCATAGAGTGTTCAGAGTCACCGATTTCAATCAGTCCCCATTGGCCAGCACTGTGGAGCCTCAAACATGGGCCAAGCACACGCTCCTGTGTTCCTCCATGCTACTTCAGTTTGTAAGAAGGTGGTGTGGAGCTGGGATATTCAGGGTTCATTGTGGACCCTGCTTTCAGAAATCCAGTTAGAGATGTGATCATAAAAAAAAAAAAAAAGGAACCCATATGGCTGTGTGTAGCCACAAAAAAGCGGGTGAAAATCATCCTAAGAACATGGTGGGGAAAATGATATCGGCCAGATACTAAATAAAAGACAACAGCTTAATATTCAGTTTTTTGTTGTTTTTTTTTTAACTGCTTGCTTTGCAAACACAAGAACTCAAGTCCCATTCCCCAGAACCCACATTTAAAAAGCTGAGCATGGTGGTGTTGAGTTTATAATCCCAACACTGGAGAGGCAGAGATGGGTTGATTTAGGCTGATTCCTAGGGCTTGCTGGTCAACCAGCATAAGCCTATTAAATAGGCTTCAGCCAAGGAGAGACCCTGTCTCAAAATACACAGTGCATGACCCTGGGAAATGATACACAGGTAGGTATACACACACACAAGTACACCTGAAAACACATGAACATGAATACACATGAATACACACTACCCCCCTCCCCCAAATGCAGGACATAGAATTCTATAATGTGACATGAGCTGAGTAGAAATAGAGAAAACAGGTTTTTTGTTTGTTTGTTTTGTTTTTTTTTTAAAGGAACATGATCATATTTTTTCTCTCTGGCATGTGTAGAAGCAGTGGTTATTTTCTTGGCTTTTTTGTTTTGTTTGGTTTTTTCTTACTTCCCGATAATGAACATGTATCCCAGGAGATAATTTCCCTCTGTAAGGAAGGACAATGGGTGATGCTTGGCTCTGATAGAATAACTAGATTCCCATCTGATCTGTTTCCTAACAACAGAAGCAGTGCAGCAGAAATACTGGACAGCGGGACTGCTCACTGGAGCCCAGTTCTTTGACACTGAAGTTTGTTAGAGAGCACCCACTCCTTGCTGATGTTACTGGATGTGTGTTAGCCACTCATATTTGCATTGTATGATGTGGAATAAGTTTAAAAACAGTGACAGTGTACTTTAAAAATAAACGAACTAGCTGGGCCTTGAGATTAAAGATGTCATTTGCATAAAATGAATTAATATTCCCCTCAAAAAGGCTACTTGAGGAAGTCATTTATTTTTCTACTAGCACTGCCCTTCCTCATATATTTTTGGAATTCTCTGTGGAACTGCTCAGAAGAATCACTGGTACTTCTGTTTTGTCCCCATTTTCCCCAATAGTAGTTTTATCAGTTTGACTAAATTGCTGACTTGACTCCATCTGGCTTTTGGCTTTTCCAGAAAACAAACACATCTTTTCTCAAAGTATAAAGATTCTAAATTAGCAAATTACTTTAAAAAATAAGAAAAAAGAGTGAAACAAGCCACAGACTTTGAGAAACATTCTGAAATATTAGGTTTCCAACCGTACCGTGGGTAATAATTGCCTTTCAACACCTGGCTGATCCCCAAGATAGCTGTTCTGAGGAGGCCACCCATAGGAGAGGGAGGAAGGGATTCAGTATAGCTAGTTTAATGAAAACACCCAGATGAAGGCTCCATGATTATACCAATTTTATATCCCAGTAAAAACCAACATAAGCCTTTTAGAAGTCAATGATTTTCAAGTGCAACAAATGAAGTCATTATCTTGAACCTTTCCACATGACCAAGAAAAAACATATCCTAGGCCACCTTCTTAGTCAGGGTTTCTATTCCTGCACAAACATCATGAACAAGATGAAAGTTGGGAGGAAAGGGTTTATTTGAGCTTACACTTCCATGCTGCTGTTCATCACCCAAGGAAGTCAGGACTGGAACTCAGGCAGGTCAGGAAGCAGGAGCCGATGCAAAGGCCATGGAGGGATATAACTTACTGGCTTGCTTCTCCTGGCTTGCTCAGCCTGCTTCCTTACAGAACCCAAGACTACCAGCCCACAGATGGCACCACCCACAAGGGGCCCTCCCCCCTTGATCACTAATTGAGAAAATGGCTTACCGCTGGATCTCACGGAGGCATTTTCTCAACTGAAGCTCCTTTCTCTGTGATAACTCCAGCTTGTGTCAAGCTGACACAAACCCAGCCAGTCCAGCCACTGACCCCGGGGCTCCTTGCTGGCCTACAGAGCTATAAAGACAAGGCTATCCTGCTATCGCTCCCATCTGGCTTGCTCAGTATTTGCCAACACTGGCTTCACATTAGAATCATCCACAAAGCTTTTAGGAAACACTGCATGTGTTAACATGATAAAGTAACTCAACCAAGCAGCCAATGGAGAGAAAGGTTCCATTGACTCACAGTTCTAGGTCACAGTCCCCCACAGAAAGGAAGTCACAGTGGCAATAGCCTTAAGTAGCTGGCCACATTACAGCCACAGAAGATAACAATGAGTGAGTACACGCCAATGCTCAGCTCTCTTTCTCCACTCTCCCTCATTCCAAGATCTCCCACCTAGGGAATGGTACCATGGTTGGTTTATCCACCTCAATATCATCAGAATTATCTACCATGGATACACACTGAGCCAATCTACCAGGCAATTAATTCTAAATTCTGCCAAGCTGACAATATTAACCATCACAACAGGTTCTCTCTTTCTCTCTCTCTCTCCCCTCTCTCTCTGTTTACTGTTCACTCTTTTCTTCCCCTCCTCTCTTCATCCCTCCTAGTTCCCAGATGAGTTTGAAGGCACTGCAGTACAACAGGAGTAGAGACAAAAGCTTCTGCACAGAGTTCTAAGCTAGCTATGAAATAATATTACCAATAATCCATCATATTTATCAGTTTACATAAAATCAAGAATTAGGTGATACTGGTTGATCTATACATCCAGTCCTAGAAAATAATATAAAGAGCAATGCTGGAGGAAGAAAAACAGAGTCTCCAGCTGACTGGACTCACAGAAGATGAAGATACCCATATGGGCAAACACTGAAGCGACTGCAGAGCTTTTCCACGGAATTTTTTGTTATTTGTTATATTTATTTTACTTTTGATTCTGCCTGCAGACTCTGAATTTTCCACAGTGAATAGGTGCCACTTTTGTGACACCTATTTTCACTTGGGCTTGGTGATTTAGAGATTAAGAAAGCACGTACCGGAAGAATCTTGGGCAGTCACATCCACGCCATGTGTAACCATGACCTTGAGACATTCCACGTGTCCTTTTGCGGCAGCCAGGTGGAAACTGCAAACAGAGAAGGGAACACACATCCTTAGGAGTCCATTCTCTTGGAGCGCATCTCCAGAAAACCTTGACCTCTCCGTGAACATGCTCTTTCTTCTGAGCTCCACGGACACCCTCAGAGACCCAAGGGGGCATGGTTATCAACTTCAGGGTGAACACCAGAGACTCAGTGGGTTCTCATGGTTTGGTCATCTACACTGTTTTTCTTTTTTGGTGCTGGAACGTGAATCCAGAATGTTGCACTAACTCTGAGCTACACATCCCCAGCCCATCACTGTCATCTTTTATTAAGTGATGGATTAGGAACTTTCAACCCAAAGACAAGGCTCTTTCAAAACTCAGACTCACCACATATTTGTCTCTTTCTCTAAGTCATTAACTTTTTCCCTACTGTCCACTGCTCACGGCAAAAGCATCTTTCTTAAACAATACCCTCTACTAAGTCATACCGTGGTCAAGGCTATGTCTGCTGCTACTCTAGAATTGAAGAATGGAGTCATAGGGAACTTTTGTTGAGTGTTCAGTAAATGTCCAACATCTTACCCACTTTTATACATCATCTCTGTTCATTCCTGTAACAGCTTTTAAGGCAAGACTTATTATAATATTTGTGGTTGGCACAGGAGTAGCAGGGAAAACAGCACCAAAGTCTCAAGCTGGGCTCCAGAACTCAGTGATACTTGAACCACATCTTTAGAATGCCATTAAAAGGATTAACAGCCAAATACTATACTAGCTATCCCTGCAGGTCCCTGAGAGAAGGCATTCAGACCAGAAGCAGATACTGTCTCCAACATGGAGTGATGGACTGGCCTCTCACTCTAGCTCCTACGGAGAGGAGCAGACAAGCCCTCCCTCCTTTGCCTCAGCTCTGTATCCTTGGGATAGATACTTCCTATGCAGACTACCTCTGAATTACATCCATGTTGCTAGGGTCTACCTGTACGGTTTATCTGCATCAGGGCCCGAAGTCATGGTCAACTGGCAAACGCAAGATCTGATATTTGAACCCAGTGTATGTGTGTGACTGCAGACCTCTCTTTACAGCTAGGTGTAGTCAATGGACATATCACCAAAGGAGGATACTTCAGGTCTGGTAGTAAATCAGCAACTAGAAAAGCTAATTCTCTGTGTCTAGACAAAGTCCATTCAGCATCTCTTGAGCCTAAATTCTCTTTGCTGTAAAGAATAATTGGTCAAAGCCTACTGAGCTACCCAACCACATTGTTTCAGTGTGTGTAGCTTGACCTGAGTACCATCTCCTTACCATCAGAATTCACTCTGTATGTTGTTCACATATTAGTAAAAACATACTAGTTAGTTTGGAAATGCAGCGACAGATAGAAACAGCAGTGACTGGTACTTCACTGATAGAATCCTGGTGAAATGAAGCTTGCCCTGTAAAAGGCAGCCCCACACTCTCTGATTTGCTCAGCATTGCTGAGGGTCCTCCATTCGATCATAAATGGAAAGTCTTTTAACTCTCTTTTAACTGCCTTGGTGGAAGCTTTCTGAATGGGCCCCAGACACAGAACTGGTAAATCCAATATAATTATATTGGATTAACTGGTCCAATAACTGGTCTTTATAATTAACTGGTCTTTAGGATATGGAGTCACCACATCTGCTTCAGTTAGTTATTGAACATGTCCTTCAGAGCTCCTGATAACTACACATCCAGATAGCTAGACTGCCAATCCCTAAAGCCAATAAAAAATGTCTTCTTCTCTGTGGCTATGTGTTTGCTTATTAGAAATTCATTTTGCTGCCTTCTATGATCAGAGGACAACAAAATCACAAGTGCCTAGCCAAGAGGATGGAAGCCATTTTAATCCATACTAGGAACAGGGCTTGTTTTACATGCATGCACACCGCACACATGCATGAATGTGCACACATGCACAACTTTGTTACTGTTCTTATTTATTGAGTTTGTTTGTCTTGAGGCAGGAGCTCGCTACATAGTACACACTGGCTTCAAACTCATGATCTTACTGATCTAGCTTTTCAAATGCTGGTCTCACGTTTGTGTGACACCACACCTAACTCCCACATAAACTTTCAATAAAAATATAACACATCTCAAAAGACACATTTCTGGGTGTTATTATATCCCGCAGCGACCTAAACGGTGATGCTTAAGAGTCTACGTAAGACTAAATACGTACAAACATGCCCACCTGACAAGAAAGGGTGAGCCAGTGGTCTTTGCCAGAAGTTTCTAATTCATTCAACTAGAGAGAGAGAGAGGGAGTTCCCTCTGGTATCTTCATTCCCACTCACACCGCATGCGGCTTGGGGAACCCGTAGCAAAGCTCAACAAGCCCGTATGTGAACCTGCTCCTGGGGGACAGTATGTAATCTGAGCATATCGTTCCTCCAGGTCTGCCCTGAACTCTTACCCTTGGGTCTGTGGCACAGTGGAGAACTCGAATGGACTATATCCAATAAGCCACGTGGAGTCCGATTTCTGGTTGAGTCTGACCAATAAGAGGTGTTTTCAAGAGATGGAGGGTACAAGGAGAAAGTCCAGGCAGCATGGCTTTGGATCCTCACTGCCATAGAGCAGTTGTCTCCCGTCACACCAACCACTGCTGTCAAGACCACAGCCCTGCCTCACCCAAAGCTACAATGGAGACCTTCTCTGCCTTTTCTATGCAAATGTCAGCATGCATTCCCACTAGTGTAGGGTGCAGCCCCAAACGTGCTGGTTTCCCTTAACCTAGCAGCACACCTGAAAAGGACTCCGTTCTTAACCCATCATCTGTCACATCTGTTTTTAGAGGATCCTGGATCACAGCAGGGTGAGATATGCTCTGTGAAACCATCCACAGGACGATCCACCAGGTTCCTGGCAATGTTATACGGTTGAAGACTTTAAGACAAAGTTAGTTAGTGTTTCCAGTAAGCAGCGCTCCTACATGGTCTCTGCTTCAGTTTCTGTTTCCAGGTCCCTGCCCTGAGCTCCTGCCCTGGCTTGCCCTTGATGATGGACTGTGACAGGTCAACACTGGAGGGTAGAACTACTTTCCTACCCTGGGTCACAGCATTTACTCAAAAGTCACCTGCTACAACCTGTATTGCTTTGGGATTGACCTGACTGGGGTGGCAGGAAATGGAGACTCTACAGACAGGTGTAAAGCTGGGACAAGGTGGGCCATGAACTCTGACAGAGATGCACGGGCAACCTGGAAACTCAGGACATTAATGAAGAGGTGGGTTACCTAATCTGTCTGTCTCCCTCCCTCTGTCCCTGTTCCCCCCATCTCTCTTTCTCTCTCTCTCTCTCTCTCTCCCCCTCCCTCTCTCTCTCTCTCTCTCTCTCTCTGTATGGAAGAAGGTACTTGCTATAGGTCAGCAGTCTCAGGCCGCAGTCATCTGGGAGGAGGAAGCTGTGGTTGGTACTTCTACACTTACTGGTTTCAGCTAAAGGTCAACCATTCTCAACATGTGTTCTCTGATGGAGGGAAGGCCTTGCCATCCACAAGGGTCCGAGGCACTGAAATCCTTGGCATGGCCATGCTTAAGTCATTACAACCCATTCACTCAGGACCCCATCAGCTCCCTATAGACGCCAAGTAAAGACACCACACAGATGCTTGCACACTGATGTTTACTGCAGTGCTATTTGCAACAGCTACATTGTGGAACCAATCTAAGTGTCCTACAAAAGCAGCTGGAGTAAAAACATGGGATGCCTATCCGTGATGGATTTGTTTTTCAAACGTTAAGAAAGAATGAATTTACATCATCTGCAGGCAGAAAATGAATGTAACCGGCGATAATCTTTTTTTTTTTTTTGGTTTTTCGAGAGACAGGGTATCTCTGTATATCCCTAGCTGTCCTGGAACTCACTCTGTAGACCAGGCTGGCCTCGAACTCAGAAATCTGCCTGTCTCCGCGATAATCTTACGAAGAGAATCAAGCCAGTTTCAGAATGAAAAAGAAGTTTCCATTGCCACATTATTTGGGTTATTAAAACATTGGACATTTTCACTAAAGTACTTTATGAAAAGAATATATAACTATGATTACACAGAATATGGTGATTCAAAAGAGTTTTCCAGTGTCCTCTTATGCCAATGTAGAGATCAGTTCCAAGTGTCTGGGTTACATTTTCCCAAAAGTAACAATTATTCACTTAAGTGAAAAGCAGTGGGACGTCTAGCATGCTCTATGTACTCAAGCCAACGTAAAAACTCCCATTTCTACTGTGGGACTGGTTTCCATTTGTACACTCCCCAGCATATTATGGGTCCCCTAATTCTGTTGCTTTTGTGTACTTAACTTGAACATTTAACTGTTACACCTTTAACTTCAGGAATGCACGTCGTGATGCCTAATCTTCGTGACTTTCAGAAATGAAAGCTTCTAGTATTCTGAAAGGTTGGGGGAAGGCAGAATGGACATGGGAGAAAGCCTTGAAAGAAACACAGCACTGGTAGAAGGTCCTGTGTGTCATTGTTACAGGCACAAACTCATGGGATTTGAGCATGAGCCCTGCTACTTGTTAGTGTGATCTCGGTTGTGAGTTCTCTGTGTCTCAGTTTGCTCAACAGTAAAATGGCCTGTCAGAAATAAAAGAGTTTATGTGTAAAAGTACTGATGTACAAAATGACACCAGTTATTACACAGCAGAGTCCGTGACCCAATTGCTTAATGAAAGAAATTCAGCATTCAGAAAGACAGACACGGGTCTGGCAACACTGCTTTAAAAAAATGAAGACGGGGGACGAGGGGGGATAAAAGCTCTGTGCCTTTCCTGGGACTGGGAACTTGGGAACAAAGCTGAAGACATTCCCAGGTCCCAAAGACCCAACACCAGCCTTGTCTAAGGCTCACACTGGAGCTACTTAAGTTCTGGCACTTTTCAGAGAAGTGATAATCCCCAGAGCAGCGCTTGGCAGCAGCAAGACATTAACATTTAGCCTCTGACTGTGAGGCAGAAGCAGAGCTGACTTGAACAAGACACTCAAGTGGGGAACACTGGATTTCACTGGGTGGAAACACAAGACTCATTGGTGACAAGCTTTGATTCGAAGCTGACAGGGAGCATGTTTCTTCTCCTATGCAGAGAGCGTAAGTGTGAGTGCTTTCGGGGGGGGGGACAGTTTGGGGTAGGGGGGCTGGGAGACAGGGACCACATAGCAAGCAGGTACTTTACAGTTACTGCAGGATTAGGAATGGAGGGTACCCTGGGTCACTACCTAATAGCTGGCATCTCGATGAGCCTATGTTATAGAGCATTTGCTTAAAGCATCCATCTGTAAATTACCTAAAACCTACACACACACACCCCCTTTTTGCGACAATGCTGATAGAGTGTTGGAATCTGATGCTGCTACACTTGTGCTATGCACTGTGTCATACATACACAGGTAGCATCTCTGTGTCAAATACTGTTCTGAGCACCGAGCAGTGACTAAGACAAAC
Source organism: Rhynchomys soricoides (assembly GCA_019843965.1). NCBI lineage: Eukaryota > Metazoa > Chordata > Mammalia > Rodentia > Muridae > Rhynchomys > Rhynchomys soricoides. The sequence goes on from JADRCH010000047.1 coordinate 6,325,450, forward strand.
TCCCTCCTTATGAAACTCAGTTTTTAGTATGAAGTCAAAAGGTTGACCAGATTGAACATTTTGTATAATAGCACCACATGCACACTCACGCATGAACAGGTTTGGGGATTTAGCAACATTCAGAGATAGTTTTGATTACAGATCCAGAAGGGGGAGAAGAAAGCCCAGATAATGTCTAGAAGCCAGAGATAACCACTGAGAATCTCAAACATCACAGGACAGCTCCTATCTCAAAACATGTCATTCCTAGGTTGAAAAGCCCTGTGCTAAGCCTTTAAATCAACGTATAATGTTCAAGCATGATTCTATTACGGACTAAAGAAATAAAATGAGCACATTTTCACAGTATACTGAGATATGATCCGCATAACATAAACTCACCTTTTCAAGATGTACAATTGGGTTGATACTAGCATAGTCACAAAGGTGTGCAAGCAAGGTCACAAAGCAACAAGACAACAACAAGTTAGCCTCTGAGTGTGAACCAGAAGCAGAGGCAACTTGAACGGGACACTCAAGTGTCAATCTCACTGTGGGAGTCAGACTTCCTGTCCCTGTCACAAAACTCCCTCACCTACGAAGGATCTGTTTTGCTCATGGTTGCAGCTCATCATGGTGGGATGGCACAGTAGGAAAGAGACACACCACCATGGCGGCCAGAAAGTGGAGAGAAGAGAAGGAGCGGAGATGAGGCAGACCCTGCAAAAGCGCACACCCTGTGACTTACTTCCTCCAGCTAGGCCCCAGCTTCTGAAGCCTTCACCCCCACCCCCAAACAGCACAACTCACTGGGGACCAAACACTAACACTTAAGCCAAAAACAGTCACTCTGTAATTCCACATTTTCTGCAATGATATAAAAAGGAAACTCCCACACATCTTAAGACGCACTCATCTCTCCAAAAAGAAAAAGCCACCAATCCAAAGATACTTTCTATCTTCTACTGATTTGCCCCACTGTGAACACTTTTTAGAGATGGGAGCACACGGTATGTGGTCCCCTGGCTCTGACTTCATTTAGTATGATTCGGAGGCACACTCATGTGTTATCAGTAGTTCACAACTGTTTAAGTTCACGAATATAGTGTGTTTTGTTTTTCTACTTATCACCTGATATACGTCTGGGTTGTTTCTACTTGTAAAGTCCCAGGACTGCTAAGAAAAGCACATAGAGCACTTGTGTGAGTATATGCTCTCACGACAGTGGCTTAATGTGTGTGTGTGTGGGGGGGGGGGAGATTGCTCAGTTACATGCATTTACCTTCTGAGGCGCTGCTAAGGCTTTTAAAGCTACTGCCTCATTACATGTTTCTGGCAACAAGGCAGGAGGGTTACAATTCTCTACATCCTAGTGGAGACTTCTGGGCTGGCAACTTTTTTATTTAAACAAGTTAATTTTTTATTACAATGTAAAATTTACAGAGGCAGAAATTTGTATTTATTTAGATAAAAACATTGTTCTTTATATACATGCATGCGTCTCTGTGTGTATACACCATGTGTACAGGATGCTCACATAGTCCACAAGAGGACATTGGCTTCCTAGAGCTGGAGTTATCAGTGGTCGTAAGCTGCCCAATGTGGGTGCTGGGAACTGATTTCCACCTTCATGTTTCAGTTTTCTCAATGATCCCTTTGTAGTAGTTCAATTGATTATCAGCTGTAATTTCCCCTAAAAGTTAAGAACACTCTTTGGTTCCCTCTCTACCTAATCTGCTTACTTATCTCTAAAAAACTAAATCTGTCATTCAAAAGTCTATGTAGCTGGAGAACGACCCTGTTTATATACAGTTTTATTTAGGTAGGTCAAGTTCAGTGACTGCAGGAAGGCTTTAAGAATCTTGGATCTTTTGGTTTCAGTGTAACTGTGGCCTTATAGAATGAATTGGTTAGTGTTCCTTTCGTTTCTATTTTGTGGAATAGTTCGAAGAGTATTGGTATTAGGTCTTCTTTGAAGGTCCAATAGAATTCTGCACTGAACCCATCTGGTCCTGGGCTTTTTTGGTTGGGAGACTTTTAATGACTGCTTCTATTTCTTTAGGGGTTATGGGACTGTTTAGATGGTTTATCTAATCCTGGCTTAACTTTGGTATTTGGTATCAGTCCATTTCATCCAGATTTTCCAATTTTGTTGAGTATAGGCTTTTGTAGTAAGATTTGATGATTTTTTTTTAATTTCCTCAGATTCTGTTGTTATATCTCCCTTTTCATTTCTAATTTTGTTATTTTGGATACGGTCTCTGTGCCCTCTGGTTAGTCTGGCTAAGGGTTTATCTATCTTGATGATTTTCTCCAGAAAAGAACCAGCTCCTGGTTTTGTTGATTCTTTGTATAGTTCTTTTAGTTTTTACTTGGTTGATTTCAGCCCTGAGTTTGATTATTTCTTGCCTTCTACTCCTCTTGAGTGTATTAGCTTCTTTTTGTTCTAGAGCTCTCAGGTGTGCTGTTAAGCTGCTAGCAATTTCTTTTTGGAGGCATTCAGAGCTATGAGTTTTCCTCTTAACACTGCTTTCATTGTGTCCCACAGGTTTAGGTATGTTGTACTTTCATTTTCATTAAATTCTAGGAAGTCTTTAATTACTTTATTTCTTCCTTGACCAAGTTATCATTGAGTAGAGCGTTGTTCAGCTTCCATGTATATGTGGGATTTCTGTTGTTTTTGTTGCCATTGAAGACCAGCCTTAATCCGTAGTGATCTGATAGGAGGCATGGGATTATTTCAATCTTCTTATATCTGTTGAGATTTGTTTTGTGACCAATTACATAGTCAATTTTGGAGAAAGTACCAGGAGGTGCTGAGAAGAAGGTATATCCTTTTGATTTAGAATGAAATGTTCTATATATAGCTGTTAAATCCATTTGGTCCATAACTTCTGTTAGTTTCACTGTGTCTCTGTTTAGTGTTTCCAAGATCTGTCCACTGATGAGAGTGGGGTGTTGAGGTCTCCCAGTATTTTTGTGTGAAGTGCAATATGTGCTTTGAGCTTTAGTAAAGTTTCTTTTATGAATGTGGGAGCTCTTGCATTCGGGGCATAGATGTTCAGAATTGAGAGTTGTTCTTGGTAGGTAAACTTTGATGAGTATGAAGTGTCCTTCCTTATCTTTTTTGATGACTTTTGGTTGAAAGTCGATTTTATCTGGTATTAGAATGGCTACTCCTGCTTGTTTCTTGGGACCATTTGCCTGAAAAATTGTTTTCTAGCCCTTTACTCTGAGGTAGTGTTTGTCTTTAACACGAGGTGCATTTCCTGTATGCAGCAAAATGCTGGGTCCTGTTTACTTATCCAGTCTGTTAGTCTATGTCTTTTTATTGGAGAATTGAATCCATTGATGTTAAGAGATATTAAGGAATAGTGATTGTTGCTTCCTGTTATTTTCGATGTTATTTTCATGTTTGTGTGGCTATCTTCTTTTGCGTTTGTTGAAAGATCACTTTCTTGCTTTTTCTAGGGTGTAGTTTCCCTCCTTGTGTTGACGTTTTCCATCTATTATCCTTTGTAGGGCTGGATTTGTGGAAAGATACTGTGTAAATTTTGTTTTGTCATGGAACATCTTGGTTTCACCATCTATGGTAATTGAGTTTTGCTGGGTATAGCAGCCTGGGCTGGCACTTGTGTTCTCTTAGGGTCTGTATGAGATCTGTCCAGGACCTTTCATAGTCTCTGGTGAGAAGTCTGGTGTAATTCTGATAGGTCTGCCTTTATATGTTACTTGACTTTTTTCCCTTACTGCTTTTTTTTCCCTTGTTTTGTGCATTTGGTGTTTTGACTATGATGTGATAGGAGGAATTTCTTTTGACAAAATTCAACATCCCTTCATGATAACAGTCTTGGAAAGATCAGGAATTCAAGGCCCATATCTAAACATAGTAAAAGCAACATACAGCAAACCAGTATCCAACATCAAACTAAATGGAGAGAAACTTGAAGCATTCCCACTAAAATCAGGGTCTAAAGAAGGCTGCCCTTTCTCTCCCTATCTATTCAATATAGTGCTTGAAGTTCTAGCTAGAGCAATTAAGCAACAAAAGGAGGTCAAAGGGATAGAAATTGGAAAGAAAGAAAGAAAAATATCACTATTTGCAGATGATATGATCGTATACTTAAGTGACCCAAAAAACTCCACCAGAGAACTGCTACAGCTGATAAACAACTTCAGCAAAGTGGCCGGATATAACATTAACTCAAACAAATCAGTAGCCTTCCTATACTCGAAGGATAAACAGGCTGAGAAAGAAATTAGGGAAATGACACCCTTCACAATTGTCACAAACAATATAAAATATCTTGGTTTGACTCTAACCAAACAAGTGAAAGATCTGTACGACAAGAACTTCAAGTCTCTGAAGAAAGAAATTGAAGACCTCAGAAGATGGAAAGATCTCCCATGCTCATGGACAGGCAGGTTAACATAGCAAAAATGGCCATCTTGCCAAGAGCAATCTACAGATTCAATGCAATCCCCATCAAAATTCCAACTCAATTCTTCATAGACTTAGAAAGAGCAATTCTCAAATTCATATGGAATAACAACCCAGGATAGCAAAAAATATTCTCAACAATAAAAGGACTTCTGGTGGAATCAGCATCCCTGACCTCAAGCTGTACTACAGAGCAGTAGTGATAAAAACTGCATGGTATTGGCACAACGACAGGCAGGTAGATCAATGGAATAGAATTGAAGACCCAGAAATGAACCCACACACTTATGGTCACTTGATCTTTGACAAAGGAGCTAAAACCGTCCAGTGGAAAAAGGACAGCATTTCAACAAATGGTGCTGGATCAACTGGCGGTCATCATGTAGAAGAATGTGAATTGATCCATTCCTATCTCCCTGTACAAAGCTCAAGTCCAAGTGGATTAAGGACCTCCACATAAACCAGATACACTGAATCTAATAGTAGAGAAAGTGGAGAAAAGTCTCAAACACATGGGCACAGGGGGAAAGTTCCTGAACAGAACACCAATGGTTTATGCTCTATGATCAAGAATCAACAAATGGGACCTCATAAAATTGCAAAGTTTCTGTAAGGCAAAGGACACTGTCAATAGGACAAAATGGCAACCAACAGATTGGGAAAAGATCTTTACCAATCCTACATTCGACAGAGGGCTAATATACAATATATACAAAGAACTCAAGACTCCAGAGAACCAAATAACCCTATTAAAAATTGGCAACAGAGCTTAACAAAGAATTCTCAATTGAGGAAACTCGAAGGGCTGAGAAGCACCTAAAGAAATGCTCAATATCCTTAGTCATCAGAGAAATGCAAATCAAAACAACCCTGAGATTCCACCTCACACCAGTCAGAACAGCTAAGATCAAAAACTCAGGTGCCAGCAGATACTGTCGAGAATGTGGAGAAAGAAGAACACTCCTCCATTGCTGGTGGGATTGCAAGCTGGTACAACCACTCTGGAAATCAGTTTGGCGGACCCTCAGAAAAATTGAACATAATACTACCTGAGGACCCAGCTATTCCACTCCTGGGCATATACCCAGAAGATGCTCCAACATATAATAAGGAAACATGCTCCACTATGTTCATAGCAGCCATATTTATAATAGCCAGAAGATGGAAATAACCCAGATGTCCCTCAACAGAGGAATGAATATAGAAAATGTGGTACATTTACACAATGGAATACAACTCAGCTATTAAAAACAATGACTCCATGAAACTCGCAGGCAAATGGATGGAACTTGAAAATATCCTGAGTGAGGTAACTCAGTCAGAAAAGAACAAACTCGGAATGTACTCACTGATAAGTGGATATTAGCCCAAAAGTTCGGAACACCCATGATTCAATTCACAGCAACTGTTGGACTGAATGTGAGGTCTCAGGTGGAGGAGTTGGGAGAAGGGACTGAAGGAGCTGAGGGAGTTTGCAGCCCCATGGGGAGGGAGCAACAGTGTCAACTGGTCAGCCCCTCACCCCCACCCCCATGCTCCTAGAGGCTGGACCACCAACCAAAGAATGCATATGGAGGGACCCATGGTGCTGGCTACATATGTGGCAGAGGAAGGCCTTGTTTGGCCATCATGGGGAGGAGAGACTCTTGGATCTGAGGGTGTTAGATCCCCCAGTATAGGAGAATGCCAGGGAAGGAAGATGGGAGTGGGTGGGTGGGTAGGGAAATACCTTCATAGAGGCAAGGGGAGGGGGATGTGATAGGGAGGTTCCAGAGGGGAGACATGGAAAGGGGGAAACATTTGAAATGTAAATAAAGTATTAAAAATTAATAAAAAAAGAATCTTGGATCTACTCCTTTAATGCAAGTTTCGAGGAATAAAACTACTGGTCACTTCTCAGGTTAACAGAGTGGCCTCTCAGATTTCGATGGAGCTGAAGTGGCAACACCTTAATAACTAAATCTTGCTTACTCACAAAGTGGTTCAAGAACCAGAAGCTTGTCAGTTGGGGCTGGAGAAGGTCAGCAGCTAAGAGCGCCAGCTGTTCTTTTAGAGGACCCAGGTTCAATTCCCAGCACCTGCATAATTCACAACCATCTGTAACTCTATCCCAGGGGATCTGATGCTCTCTCTGGCCTCCAGGAAGACTGTGCATATGTGGTGCACAGATACCTTCAGACACACAACTCATATAAATAAAATCTCAAAGGAAGGAAGGAAGAACAGAAGGAATGAAGGACAGAAGGAAGGAAGAACAGAAGGAAGGTAGGAGGGAAACAAACAAGCAAGCAAATGCAAGCTCTCAAGTCCTACCTAGACTCCAGATTCTACTGAGTTATAAGCTGTATGTATGTACTAGATCCCCAGTGGAGTTCCCATACAAAGGCCTAAAAGAAGGAGAAATTGAAAACCCCATCATGTTCTGTCATGATGCCCATTGTTTTAATATTCTTTAAAAACACATTCTCTTAGCCTTAAATCCTATTTCATAGCCATGTCCCACTTAAAAAAAAAAAAAAAAAGGAATCGTGACAGTGTCATCTTCATTGCATTGCAACAGGGTCTGTTTAGTTCTGCTTATAAGGCTCAGCCCAGCCCTCAGCAGAGATGTAACCAGAGGACAGGATTTACATAAGACAGCTTTCATCCTGTGATGCTTACTGAGACTTGGGATGCTTCTGCTTTTGACAGTTGGACCGATCCCAAGCTTTCAGTACCCACTAGCTCCACTGCTCTCTGAAAGTTTCCCTCTCTTACTTCCCAGCCTCCACCCCTGACCCCCATCCCTGGGAGAGAAGTCAATTCATTGGTGATATCCCAAGCAGCAACTCCTGGCAGCCTGCGTATGGCAGTGACAGAGGAGGCAAGGGTAGTCCCCCGTGAGAGGATAGAGGTCTGGGCAGCATACTGTCAGCCAATTTGTTGCTACACGCTGGTGGCTGACCTTTAGTGTAAAGCAATTGTATGACATCACCACCACCGATATAGCAGGTCATCTCCCAGAACACTAGAGTATGGGTCCTCACTTGCTGGTTGGGCTGCTCTTTAAAAAACAGAAACATTAAACCAAAAAGTCGAAGCATTTCGCCAAAAGCAAACATAGGCATCTCCCTGGAGCACCTTAGGGCTGTGGGGACTCTTGGATAGATGGGAAGGCAATACCAGCACTGAAGCCAGGAGCCAGACAAAGTTCTCAGGACCAAGATGGGATATTTCTTCATCAGGAGACTTGCGCTGCTATCCAAAGCCCATGAGTTTCAGTTTGGCAGGATACACAGAAAGAGTCAACATAAATCTCCTGAGTCCTGATTACCAGGTGAAATGTATATCGGAAAGAAAGCCTCTTTCCTTCTCAGGCCTACTTCCAGAAGACAGACTTTCCAGGCTTTCTCACTTACAGAAAGTCTTCCTCAGACTCAACTCTTGCCTCTTACCACGTGGGCTCTTGGTACTCACATATGAACTATGAGACTTCAGCATCTCCCCTGATTCTCGAACCAATGGATTAAACTACAAATTAGGCAGACAGCTAACACTCAAACAGAGGAAACCACATTCCGCAAACCCTACAAACACTGGCTCCATACAACCCAGAATCCAAGTATTACCAGTTGTAGAAACGGTGAGTCAAACCTCTTCCTAAGACAAAGACACGAGGGTTCAAAGAAGCCAGGGAACACACAGAAGACCAGGATGTAAATTCACTTCCCTAATGGCTTTTTCTTTGAGATAGGGTCCAGGTATGCAACATAGGCTGACCTTGAATTCACAGCAATCTTCTGAGTGCTGGGGTTATGGGGGCTTGCCACAACACCTGGCTCTCTGCCCTAACACTGAGGTAAGTTTTCTCTCTCTGTCTGTGGTCAGGTAAGAGGCCCAGGACCAGCTCCTGATGGAAACCAGCTTCGCACAGTTGCCGAGAGTCAAGTTGAAATCAGTTTTGCAGCAGGAACCTAACATCCCCACCCACCGAAACTTGCTTCCATTTTCTTTGTATGCATTTTAAAAGATGCCATTGTGGAGAGAGAAAATTTAAGTCATCTTAGGAAAACCCAGTAAAGTCTTTTTATTATGATTTCATCCAAAGTCTTGGCCATGGAGTAGAAAGCTGCGTGTGAGGCGCCCTGGCTTCTCTCCTCAGCCTCAGCTTCTGTTACTCTCCCTAGGAACTGGCTCCAGCCCATTGGTTCCTTGCTGTTTCTTGAGCTCATTGAGTACCATCCCACTTCACCTCAGAGACTTGCCTTGCCATACCAGGAGAGCCATTATTCCAGGCAAGTTCAGCAATCTGCTCTGTGCTGCCTCTCCTGAGCTTAGTCAGAGCAGTGCCTGCCCTCTTCACTTTCCTCACTGCACCTGGCAATGCTCTGAAAGCAGAAGCCTTTGCTTCTGTCCATCTGTCCGGTCAGACCCTACACTGACAGGATAGAAGTTCCATCTAGCTTTCTTCAGCTTCCCCAGCACACAGAAGTGTTGTCTATTTTTTGTTGTTTTTTTAAAGGTACCATAAAACTTCTCCTTTGGATTTGTTTTTCAACTTTCTCAAGTCTAGGTACAGGAATGAACCGAATTTACTGTAAGTTATTATCTGGTCGTAATGCATATTCTTGAGGAGAAAAAAAAAAACAAAAAAACAAAAAAAAAAAACCTCATCCTTTTGCTGAGAACTAGTTTGCTGCCTAGCACAGGTGCACAGTCATTCCCTAGCAAAGTCATAGCAGCAGCAGCAGCAGCAGCAGGGAACCAGACAGAAAAGAAAACACTTAGGCTCTTGCCCAGCAGGCTCATGGGTGATTCAGAAGTACATTTGACTTTTAGGGACAATGGCATAGCAGGAATAACATGAACTACACTTGGTTTCAGTCTCAACCCTTCCTTTGCTAGGGCATCTCATCTTAAAGGCTTTGGCCTGGGCCACTACATGGAAGCATCAAAAAGAGCTAATAAAGTCTGAAAAACTAGGAGACAGACCCACAGGTTGAGGGTCGTCCGTGAGTCACTCAAATCCATTAACCTTAGGGTAACTCATCTGGGCCCACGGCCCTCTTCAGTTTTAACTCAAATGCAACCTAATTGTTTTATGGCACTTACTTATTTCGACAACTAAAATGTAGGTGCTGAGCTCAAAAGGGGCTGGGCTGCTATCAGCTTCCCATTGGACAATCCTACCACAAGAGATAAAAGGTCTGGATTTCCCTTTCAGAGGACAGTCTTGCTTAACAGCTTCAGTTAGAAAAACCCTAGAAAACCAAGTTACTCTCTGCCATTGGTCCAAAAGAAAAATCTCTACAGCATGAAGTGCCACCACTGACTGGCTTTCCTTGGTTTTAAAAACAATTTAACCGTGTGTGTGTGTGTGTGTGTGTGTGTGTGTGTGTGTGTGTTGCCAATACACAAGTGCCACTTGTGGGGGGAACTCAAGGGCCACCTCAGGTGTTGGTCTTTGCTGTCCACCTTGTTTGTTCACTGCTGCATATAGTACGCTAGCTGGCCCTCCAACTTCCAGTCTCTTCTCCCTATCTCTCTACAGGAATGTTAAGATTATAGAGATGTGTGTCACCATGCCAAGCTTTTAAATGAGTTCTCAGGAGTCATCGACAGGTCTTCACTCTTGCATGGCAAGTGCTCTGTCTACTGAGTCATCTGCCCAGCCCTGATGTCCTCAACTTTATAGACCAGTATAACGCCCCCACGGGTCATGTTTCTACCAGAAATCCACAGAGCAGACTGAGAAATGGAAACCTCTGTTGCCTCCTGACTGCCATAAAAAAAGCAAAGAATATAAAAATACTGTTATAGTTTGATTGTGAGGTGTCCCTCTGAAGGCTTGGGTGTAAAGTGCTGGATCGCTCGCTGGCTGAAGATCATGGAGCCTTTTAGAAAAGAAAGGTAGGGCCTGCCTGGTAGAAGTTAAGTTGTCAGGGGTTTTACCCTTTCCTTGCCCCTGCCTGTATTCTCTGATTCCCAGTCTGCGATGATGTAAGGGGGGGAAGGGGGGGCTCTGCTGTTCCCACTGACATCAATGGAGCCAGTTCATCCTGCAGCCAGTTCATCCCGCCAGGACAAACTGACAACGGAATCTTCCATCCCTTGTTCCCATCAGGTGTTTTGTCGCAGAAAGAAGGAAAGTAACCATGATTCTAACCATGACTGTTGGCTTGTAAGCACCCAGGATTGTTATCAAATGTAGCTAGAAGTAGCCAGGAGGAGGTTGGGTTCTCTGGGGGACTGGGCCAGGAGTGTGGAGACAGAAATGTAAGATTACTTATTCTAAAGCTAAGAAACTTTACTGGGCTAGGGTGTAGCTCAGGGACACAGCACGTGCTTGGTATGCAGGAGGCCCTGGGGGCTGGGGGTGGGTATGGGAGGAATCCTGATTTGAACACAACATATCCCTAGACTCTAGTGCCTAGAAAGTGCAACAGGTGATGTGTACTAATGCCAGAATTTCCAGGCTTCTAAGTTCTTTCTGTGATGTTTGTCCCAGGATGAGAGAGGCCATCAGAAGAGAGACGTGTGGTAAACGAAAGACAAAGGGCAAAGTGCTTTGTCTAGTTTGCCAACAAACAGTCCCTTCCTTGGCTCTAACCCTGGCAGTTTGATAATGAAACAGATAAAATGCAGCCATTTGGGAACGCAGCGGTTACATGCAGGAGGTGACACAGAGTCTGGGAACACTACCTCAGTCAGTGCCTGAGTTTTGAGGGACTTTGTAAGGCATAACCAGGGCTAATGAGGAAGATGTGCATGTGTGAAGGATAGGCACTCACTAGTGAGCACATTATCCTTGACCCCTGAACTGCTCGGCGGCTGCTCAGTGTGAGAACCTCTTGCTCCAGATGCCCTCTTTCCTGTGAGTGATTGAAGGTCATTGACTGTATGCTCAACAGCTCCATCCCACCCTCCCTGCCCCACTCTGTTCTCTACCAGAGTGACTGACTTTCCCAGGATCTCTCTGACCCCTGCACTATGGGTAGCTTCAGCCCTAGGACACACTGCTAGCCAGCTATGAGAAGGAGGTCAGCCAGAGAGCCGGGCAGCAATTATACACGGCCATCTTTAAAATTCTTCATTTGCTATACTTAGCCCACTTGATTATGTTTTGAGACAGGGTCTTGTTAGGTACACTAAGCTGGCCACAAACTTGTAGTGATCCCCCTGTTGCAAACGGCTTTAAAACAGTATTTTATCAGTGGTTTCTAATTTCCAAATCCATTCTAGTTATATTTCTCCCTTATTGATTATGTCTTTGTTTACAGCATAATATTTCAACAAGATGGCATTGTGCTTTAACATACATTTCCCTGGAGTGTAACATGATTTACCGGAAGACAAAATTAAATTAACTTGTATACAAGTTAATTTAATAACAACAATATGTATACTAACAATATGGGGTGTGTGTGTCTGTACATGGACTAAGGAAAAATTCCTATGTCCCCCACTGGCTTCCTCACTCCCACCTGTAACTTGTCAGGATTGACATGCACTAGGAAACCGAGCTTAGGAGGTGTGACTGTCCCTGTGGAGTGTTCTGCTTGGTGTTTCACTAATTGGACTGACCATCTGAAATCATCTAGGGTGATTAAACCTGCCTCCCACCCAGACTGTGCATGTATTACGTGGTGGTTTCAAGGAGATCTCCCGTGTTTTCTTGTGCCTTTCACTATGTGGTTCCCTGTTGATGATGCTATTTGAGAAGGTTTAGAGGGCATGACCTTGCTGAAGGAAGCAGGACACTAGGGCAAGCTTTGAGATTTCCCAGTGTGCTCTCCAGTTTCGGTTTTTGAACTGAGATTCGAGCTCTCAGTTGCTTCTCCAGCACCATGCCTGCTTGCCTGCTATCATTTTCCCGATGTGATATTGATGGTATTTCGCCCTTCTGGAAATAAGTTTCACCCTCCACTCAAACTCTTCTGTAGGTTCCCCGGGAATAGTGTGTTGTAACAGTGATAGAAAACCATCTGCTGAGGAAGACTCCATGAGCCTGTTACTTTTGTATCCTTCAGGACTCTCAAGCCAAGTTTGGCAACCAACTTGGGGAACCGTGGACCCCCCAATCACATTTGCAGCAAAACTTTTCCTTGTCATTCTCTACGGCAGAAATTCCCTTTGGCCTCTTCCTTTTACAAACTGAAAGCTTAGCTGGCTGGGGTCTTGCTCTGAGCCAGCAGCCTTCCCACGAGGCCCATGCAGATTTGGCCTCTCCTGAAAGGTGCTAACCTTAGCAATTACAGCCTCTCTCAGACACCAACACTTGGTTGAACATCCAGCTCAGTGGTTTCCTTTTCCTCTCCAAACTGTTATTTTTTTCTCTTTTGCCCCATTTGCTCTTCCTCATTGTAGACCTGCATATAAGTGTTACTACTAACCATTTTACAGAGTTAGTATGAAGCTGTCTTGAAATATCCTGTGATGTCTGCCAAAAAAAAAAAAAAGTTCATTATTTTTTATCTTAGCCTCAGGCAAGTTGTTAGGAGGAGGGCAGAAAGCAGCCAAAAAATCACAAGAAGAGTCTCTATCCCCGTGGCTGACACTGTTCCTCCTTTATCTGGACCACCCCCCCACCCCACCCCCCCACCCCCCGCCATGTACTGTTAGCATTCTGTCTAAACTCCACCCCACAGTTACCTGGCAACAGCCAGGAATGCTCCTCCTCACAGTTGCCTGGCAACAGCCAGGTGGGCCTGGCTCACTATAAAAGGGGCTGCTTGCCCCTCCTCTCTCTTCTCTCTTGCTCTTGCCTCTCCCTTGCATCTCTTATCCCTTACCTCTCCCCTTTCCCTTCCCCCCTCTCTCCACGTGGTCATGGCCGGCCTCTCCACTTCTCTACTCCTTTACTTCTCTCTCCCTCTCTCTGCCTTTCTCTGCCTCTACTACCCTCTTAACTCCCCTCCCCATGCCCTGAATAAACTCTATTCTGTACTATACCTTCGAGTGTGGCTGGTCCCTCAGGGGGAAGGGATGCCTGGGCTTTGAGGCACACCCTTCCCCCACACCTCCCTATACCTCCATAAAATATATCTCTTTATATTTTTATAAACACATCATGTATGTCTCAGCACACTGACTTTCTGGCTCCTAGTAGGATGGCTTATTAAGCCCTGTTTAGTGTTCAACTGGTTTTTTTTAGTCCAAAATCCCAAAATTTTCCAAGTTCCACCTAAAAATGTAGCGTAGTCAGTCAGGTCTATCACACAGTGAAGGGCTCTCACAGGCCCAAGCGTTGTAAACATGGCACCCGCTGGCAGGTTTTGCCTTTTACCCTTCTCTGCATTGCTAACCATTAGATTATCCCCTAAAGCCAGCCAGCAAGGCCTATCCCCTTATTTGGTCACTTCCTCCTCCGGAGGCGGACCACCAAGGTTCAGTAATCAAAAGCCCCCATTCCCCTTTTAAATTAGACACCTCGCCCTAACATGGGGTTTTCCCTTTTCCCTTTATAAACTGCCATTTGCCTAAGAGCCATGTCTGTCTCCTCTCTTTTCTTTGTCCCTCAGGGGCAAATATACCTTCTTGTCCCTGGTTCCCTTCCCCCTTTCCCTCATCCTCTATCTTTGTTTCTTAGTTCCTGCCCTTTGTCCTCTCTGGAGCAAAGAAATCTCCTTTGTGCTAAGAACCTGGCCTTGGTGTATACTGTGTGACTCCTCACACAGTCTACTTCCTGGTACTAATTCCTGTCTTAGTTGTGATAAAACATCATGACTAAAGCAACTCTAGAAGAGAAGCTCATTTGGGGCTTACATCTTCAGGACGTTAGACACAATAGTGAAGTTCCAGGTAGAAGGTGGGAGGCAGACACAGTGGCTGGAGCAGCAGCTGAGAGCTCACATCTTGAACCGCAAACAGAAAGCACATAAAATGGTGTGCTTTTTTGAGATGTCAAAGCCCATCCATGGTGGCACACTTCCTCATCCTCCTGAAACAGCCACCAACCGGGAACCAAGTAGTTAGATGCCCGACACTTATGGGAGACATCTCTGTCACCCAGACATTGCCACCAAAATACCTTCCAGAAAATTTGAGAGGTAAAATCCTTTTTTATAGTTTATGTGAATGAGTGCTTGCCTACATGTATGTCTGTGTACCAGATGCAGGCCCAATGCCTGCAGAATCCAGAAGAAGATGTCAGATCCTCTAGAACTGGAGTAATGGACAGTTGCGAATTGCCCTCTGAGTCCTGGGCACCAAACTTGGGTCCTCTGCAAGAACAGGCATTCTTTACCAGTGAACCAGCATTCCAGCCCCAAGAAGGAAAATCTTGGCCCATGCTGGAGGAGCTTATTCTATGGCTGCTTAGCCTCATGCACTGATATAGGAATGAGTGGCAGAGGCTGTTCTTTGGGGGTCAAAATCCCCAGAGCGGGATTATATGAAAATGTATGGTTTAGTAGCCTACTTCTGCCATCGAGGCTCTACCACGCGCCTTTCACCATCTAATGAAAGTCAGTCGGAGAAGTAGGGTAAGTGTCAAATGGGGCCCCAGATATATTCATTCACCTTTAAAAACTGATGCAGGGGCTGGAGCTATGGCTCAGAGGTTAAGAGCACTATTTGCTCTTGCAGAGGACCCAGGTTCAATTCCCAGTACCTACATGGTGGCTCATACCATCACTCCATTTCCAAGGGTCTGGTGCCCTCTTCTGACCTATATGGGGACCAGGCATGAACATGATGCACATACACACCTGCAGGCAAAATACTCATGTGCACCAACATAAATAAAAATTTGTGTGAAGACAATAGAGAATGTAGACCCATCAACTATCAACAGAACACAGAAGGCTATGAGTCAGGGGATAAAGAATTTCACAACCTGGGCTCCAAGTTCCAGAGCAGTTTCAAGAGAAAAACACTTTGTCCACATAATCTAGAGCCCAGGTACCTATCACTGTCTAAGGCCAACCTTCATTGGGAAGCTATACATACAGTAGCTCTGCAGAGAGGGGCGGAGGCTGCAATCACATGCAGTACGGAATGGTTCCTATTAAATAATTCAGAAGTCCTTTGTGAGAAGAACTACAGAAGGCCAGTCACATGGTATGACTTGATTTCTAAGACAGAACTGATGGTACCAACTATCTAACATATCCTTCTTCTGAGCAAACAAAGGCAGAGTAGAAAAGGTCACCGGCCAGAGAAGTGTCTTACTGTACTGGCGTGTGCAGCTCAAAAGTGCCTTCTGAAGACTCCAGTTCCATAGTTGTCTAAAAATATTTTCATGAGTTTTTGCTTTCGAGGCCAAAGAGATCAGGAACGTGGACTATACACTCTTCTTCTCCCTCCCTCCCTCCCCCCCTTCCTCCTCCTCCTCCTTCCTCTTCCCCCTCCCCCCCCCCCTTTTCTGTCTCTAAGGTCTATGTACATACGCCCTGGTGAGTATTTGTTCAAATACTCTGGTCCCAGTAGTGATTTTATTTAGTCTGGTTGTTCCTAAGACAAACACACATAACTTTAATTAAAGGCATATCCAACACAGGGGAAACCATCTTGAAGCAATTAGACTCTTCCCCGGTAAGGTTTCAGGGTCCTGCCATCCCTCTACTTCCTTACCTCCCCCATGGAAGGAGCCCAGATGGGGCGGAGGAAAGCCAAGCCTAACTCCACAAACACAGCCTGGAGCTGTACCTTTCGGCTCATTCTGTTCTATTTTGTCTTCCTCCCGCTAAACCAGCACTCCTATTTTACCCTTTCCTAAATGAATTCCAGCCGTTCGATGGCTTTTACGTCTTTTAAAACTCCTCTGGGATCAGTGTCCGAGGAAGAAATTTTCTGAGTTTCTCCTCTTGCCACGCATGACAGGGTATTCTTAGGAAGAAACGAAAAAGTTTCGGGAATTTCCAAGCCACCCATCTGGTCTTGGGATATGGAAGTTTCTGAAGAATGTCTGGGCAATGGCTGCCTTGACCACCGCATTCTTGGGACTTCTGGGCTTGCTGAACATCTGGATAATACAAGCTGAGTGCTTTTCTATTGAAACTGCTCTGGAGACAGGGGTATGGGAGTAGCAGCTCTTCCAGAATTGCTATTTCCCCTGGATCCCAAGTTAATCCACCCCTAGGTGATTTATCTATGATGCATTATAAGGAAAAATACGGGGGGGGGGGGGGGGGGGGCCTTTCTCCACAGAAAACACAGCAAATGGTTCTTTTGTGCCTACAACACAGGGAAAGGCTAACTCAACAAAAATGGTATGACCCTTGTCTTCCTGGAGCTTCAACCACTGCATGAGATTCTGATCCTCTGGAAAGCTAGGCTTTCCTTAGTGCAAGCATCAATACTGCTCCTGTTCTTTCAGTACCATCGAACGTACTAGACATAGAACCTGGGCAGACCCATGGACACAGGAGAAAGTAGGGACATACAGGAGAAGAGGGCACACAATTTACACAGTGGAGACATGACCTTGAATAGCCAAGTCAAGACTCTGCACTCAGGCACACTCTCTTACCCTGGAAGCTCTCTAGAAGAGGGTCCTGCAGTCTCATTTTGCTATGGAACTGTATACACGGCAGAAAATAAGGCCAAGCATGGCCAAGGACATACTTTTCAAGTTCATGATGTGGCCTTATTCTTCAGAGAGAAAGGCAAAGCATCTCTTACATGTCCATAATGGACACAAATTATGTCTATAAGCTCCATTGGGCTGGTCCAGCCAAGAGCTGCAGCTGAGAGGACAAGGGTGAGGCAAGGAGTGAAGCCTCATGGGGCTCTTTTTATAACGGAAACCTTGATTTTAACATTGTTACAGGATGCTAAGGGGGCAGGGAAGATGATTTCTTAGTCTCTCAGCCCCACCTCAATGTGAATATTCCAACGGTTGGGTTGGACTAGAAATATAAAGCCAGATAAGATTTAACTCCACAGTGCCTTTAAATCTTAAATCCTTACTGTTACCAGTTAATAAGTTCAGTCCTCAAATAAGTATCCTGAGCAGGAAAGTGTTGACAGATGGTGACGTATGGAAAGTCCTGCACTGGAAAAGAGATCGCCTTTCTTTCATTAGTTCTTCTAACTTTTTATGTAAGGATCGTTAAAGGGGAGAAGAAAGTTGACTTCCAAGTGGGAGTGCCCTGGGAGGGTGAGATAGGGGAGAGCCTTGCTTTTATCTTTTGTAAAATGGAAGCAGGGATTTCCATGGGACTTCTGTGTACAGTACAAGAACAGAATGAACTCTGGAACATGTAAAACATGGATGGACCCTGAGCACATGCTAAGTGAACTCCATTCACAACTCCATTTACATGAAATATTCAGAAGAGGTAAAAGCACAGAGATTACAAGCTCATTAATGATTGTCAGGGGGACAGGCTGGGAATGTCTACCTAGTAAGAACGGAGTTTCCTTGGGGGCTACGAACCTCACTGTGAAACTGAACTGCAGATTTTAAAGTCATTAACTTGCTTAGTTTTATGTGATGTGCCTTTTGCCACAACAGAAAAGAGAGACTAGATCATGGTCATCTTAGCCATCTATTCTAAACAGAATAAATCGTCCCGCCAGTGTCTAAGTTGCTAATCTAAATTTTGTCTTTTTAGTGAGTGTTGTGTCATAAGCACTTGTCGTCCCTGGGAGGACTATAAAAGGCACCATCCGAAGAAACGAAGAAACGCCAGGACCAAAGAGTAGACTTCCGGGCCTCCCAAGGTGCAGTGAGTCAGAATGTCTTTTTAAAGCACCTTAGGCAATTCTGATGCAGAAGCTCCCTAGACTGAGAGCCACTAGTCTGGAGTGAGAAAGAAGAAACAGTTTCGTGAGTGTCTCCTATGGGTAAGGACTGTGCTAGCTTTCTAGACACAGTACCTACAACCACGGGCCATCCACACACTCTTGGACCTTAACTAACCACAAACACATCATGGTTCCTAGGAAGAGGATCTACCTCTACAGACAGGAGATAAGGACAAATACTATATTTGCTTTACCTAAACTCAAAGGAAAATGAAGGGTTTTTGAGAAGATCCAGGCAATATGAGGACTTGGGGCTCTGTGAGCCATACGGCCTCTGCTGTATATTCAGTTCTGCCTTTGTAGCCCAGGGGCAGCCATGGACCAGGATTTAATGAACAACAGGCATCAGCCATGTCTGCCACCTCTGTTATAAACATAGTACTTCTAGAAGTCCTCAGAAAAGTGCTCCACTCACCAACTGTTATTTTGCTCTATGCTTGCACGCATCAAATTCCTGCTTGCCATAATTAAAACTACGTGGAGAGAGAGCGCGGGGGGGGGGGGGATAGTCATCTCTACCATGGTAGTGCTATTGAGAACAGTGACAACAGCCAATAACAACCCCACACCTACACTTCTTTCTGGCAATGGAAGCTACTGGCAGGCAACCAGGTGTCTCACAGCTGCTTCTGAGGACACCCAAAGTGAGACTCAGTCAGGCATTATGGCACACACCTTTAGTCCCAGCATTTAGGATTCAGAGGTAGGCACATATCTGAGTTCAAGGCCAACGTGGTCAACACAGTGAGTTCCAGGACAGCCAGGAGTACAGTGAGTCTTTGTCTTAACAACATGAGCAAAAAAAAAAAAGTAAGGCTCAAGGATTAGGAGGTCATAAGTATCATAGAGTCCACATGAGAGGACTGGGTGGCTCCAAAGTTACTGTTCTCAATACCACTACCAGAGTAAAGATGACCATACACACATACTCTGTCTCTCTGTCTCTCTCTCTCTCTCTCTCTCTCCACACACCCCTCCCCTCTCTAGTTTTTATGCATGCAAACACGAAGCAAAGATCTTACTATAGCGCTCCTGCAACCACGAGCCCTGCTAAAGAGTGGTTTAACAAATTACAAGCAGTAAGGTTTGAAACCTGTGCTGTTTCTTATCTAGGGGAGAATTTGTTTCCCATCTGCCAACTGCTTGCAACCCTGGTATATTATTTGCTCTCTGGTGCAATGGTTGGCTGCTTGTTTCCAGGAACGGCCACAGCTACAAGGGAAAGTTCAGTGTATAATCTGGAGTTGGGTGGGAAAGGACAAAAGACTCAGACACGTTTTAGCATGGGGTTAGGAAGAGGTCCGCCCTAGTTTTTGGAGGCCCCCAAAGCATTGGTCAAAGTCCCCTTGATGAATAAGTCACTGTTTTGGGCTTTGGTTTTTGTTTCTTACAGTGTTGGAGATGGAGCCCAGAGCAGCAGACACTCCACCACTGAAATGCTACCCAACCCTTAGAGCGAGCATTCTCTCTTACGCGGTCTTGCCCTCGCTGTCGTGTTTGGTGGCACTGGCCCCTTTCTTGCCCAGCAGCGAGGCCACCTTCTCGGCATCTCCATTCTCCACAGCCTGCAGCAGGCGGTCATCGTTCTTGTTCCACTCATTTGTCTGTAAGCAAAAGGCAGAGGTAGAAGGATTAGCAACAGCAGCCATGGCCGGCATCAAACCCTGCTCAAAGCAAGCAGCATCCCCTTCACTGTGGGAACATCCAAGAAAACTAACTTTTCCAAATAAAGCACCCACAGTTTAATGAAATACCAGCCACCAGCAAACTCCAACAAAGGGTCATTTCCTTCAGAAGATGAAGCAATGTAGGACTACGGGCCAGCTTACTCATTAGCTCATGGCTAGCTAACCTTGACAACTGGTTCCTCAGGCCTTTGAGCTAACGCACAGTTCACTCAAGGGCACTGTGCTACAAAACCAAACGGGCCAACAGTTCAAGGTTACCAAGGGCTTAAACATGAGCTCTTCCTTCTGGCCTATGTACCAGGCCTCGATTCTCTGAGCTGTCCAGACTACTGACTCAATGAAGCATTGCTATTGACAAAATGGTCTCTGACCAAGTTAGGGCACATCAAATAGCCAGTGCAACTGAGGAGCTGAATTCTTAAAACTTTGAGAAACCACTAGTAAGTACCACATGGAATAGAGCAGTTCCCCATATGATTGATCACTTCCTATTGTATTTTTATTGAAGTTTGTCTGGGCAATGCTACTCACCTTCCTGCTGCAACAGTTTACTAACAAACACAGAATGAGGCATTATCTCCATTACAAACCAAGCTTCCCTCAAAGGGAAGACAACAGCGTTCATTACCAGCCTAAGACGTGTCACTTAACTGTACCACATGGTAAGAAACACATAGCAGTTGCTTTCTCCCAGAGTTCATTTTATAAACAAGAAATCGCTTCACTGAAGTACATTTAGAGCCAGTGATCTCTAGCTACATTACCTTGAAATGGAAAAGTATGGTCCCGTAAAATCCTTCCCTAACCTAAGCTGACTGAGTTAAACCTGGACTGGGCCGATCAGAAGAATGTGAAATCTTAACGGAGACTGAAAGCACTTAAGCTGGGCAAGGCCACAGGAAAGGCTTTTCTGTTGGTTGCTGCTAAGGCTCTCCGTTCTCCAGTGAAAAACTCAATGGCGAGGGTTTTCTAAATCAGTTCCAGGCAGACCTCTGGGGAGGATGTGGCAAGAACGTTCCCCTTGCTATATAGCAATGGCACTTGCCCGAGGTCTGAAGAGACCCTGATCATGGCTTTTTGGGCAAATGAGACAAAAAGAAGATGGGTTCTCCCAGGTGGAGGCTCTATAATCTGCCACACCATTCAGTCTGTAAGCACTGCACACGGGGTTGATGGGCAGGGGGACAAGGCCAGGTGCTCATACATAGCAGGGAGCTTATGAGTTTGAATGGAGGAAGAGTTCAGAGCAAACTGGAAAGCAGAACTGGAAAAGTGACCCCGACTTCTAAAGTTGGTCTTCCTCAGGAAGCCCCTCCCTATTCGCTGGCACCTCCATAGCCAGGCATAGCATGGGGCATGTTTGAGAAGCATTCTGCTATCACTGCTCTTAGCAGTCTAGAAGCCAATTCCTCTTCCCTAGTCATAACCCTATCACCAAGAGGCACACCATTGACAGAAAATACATCATCAGGAGCTCAGGCTTAACAGCTTGAATGCCTGATGAACCGTCTGGCTAGACGGAAAGGCAAACACCAGGCTATGGTAATGATTACTTATTCCAGGAAATCACAATAAAAACAATGGAAGCCTCTGCTTTAGAACACTCCGGTCAACCACCACATGGAGGCCAACTTCTAAAGCTGACCAGGGCCCCACAGGCTCTCAGGACCTTCCCGGTGACCTCTCTGTGCTATTCTGCTCTGCTGTGTCCTCTGGGGCCACCTACTCAGCTCACTAAAGCCTACTGTCTAGACAAGATGAAATATGGCATCCTGCTTTGGTTGGGGAGGGGGTGTCTGGTCTGTTCGTTTTATCCCAAATCTTCAGTTCCCTGAAGACACTGAACTGCAGCTTTCGTTTCTGCATCCCTGGTGCCTGGAGAATGCTCAGTATGTGCTCCCTCTTGACTAATCTAAATCTCTCTTCACTTAGCAAATATTTGCACTGTCATAATAAAATTCTTTCATTCTCTTGCAAACAATTAAATCATCTCTCATTCTTTTAAACATACATTTACGGCCTGGATGGATCTGACTTCCTTAGCTTTTCCACAAGAAGGCCAGTTTTCCAAGATTTTTAATTGTGTACACTTTCCCTCAATTTCCTCACGACTAAGATGCCAAACCTCATAAATTCAATCGCGATGAGCCCAGTGTCTCCCTCATGAGAACCACCCAGGTTCTGGTTGAGTCTACAGACTCCTGGTTCCATTCTGAAGATTCTGACCCAGTGTTTAAGGTGGTTCCCAGGAATCCTTTAGGTCCGACGACTACTCTCGCCAATCCCATTTAGGACATTCTGAATCTGTGTCAAGGCTGGCTAGAGAATTTGAGGCAATTTTGTCCTCCACGAGGCCTTAATAGGAGTGGGATAGGAAAAAGAGACTGATTCTCCATTCTAGCGTCACTATGTTATCTCCCATGATAGCTTAGTGAACGTTAGGCCTTCATTCAGGGATGCGCGATCCACGGGTCCATCAGATCTATTGTAGAATGCTAACAGAACCACTCCTTCATTCAGGGATGCGCGATCCACGGGTCCATCAGATCTATTGTAGAATGCTAGCAGAACCACTCAAGAGACAAAATTTACAAATGGCCCACATACCCCAAAAGATTAGTACAGTACAGTTCAACAAGGGGAGGCTCAAGGCGATCGAAGTGAACAACGCTGACGCTTACCAGAAACAAATGCCTTGAGAAGCTGAGGACAGCATGCGAAGCCCCATTTAGTATGACTGTGCATATAAAGAGAAATTCGGGAGAAATGGGACCACACTGCACAGAAAGGGGGGGAAAGTCATGATGGTGGTTAGGAGTTGGGGTGCTATATGTGGTGAGAAAGGATGTATGGGAATATAGAGGCCCTGGTTGGCTAGTGGCTTGGCAGACACGCACTTGGCAACTACCTGATAGTTACATATCTATGTATCTGTATCTATAGATCTACCTATATAACTCTATCTATATAAGTAGATCCATAGGTGTAGCTAAGTAGAACTATATCCTATATAACTAACATAGATAGATCTATCATATAACTCTATGCCTATATAAGTAGATCTATAGATATACACATACAGGATGGTCACATATATTTCTCTATAAGTGATTAATAAATCACATTTCTCTTCCTCCCTCTCCCACATACAGAACCAAAACATTATGTGGGTCAGAGCCTGGTTAAGCTGACGTTGCGTCCAGTATGCTTGGGTAGACACGTTCCCACATGTTTCTTTATGTCTACTATGAAGACAAACCTGCTGCCAAAACCTGGCTCTTAATCGTCTGTAAGATTCATAAACTCTAAACTCCCATAGTGATGAAACCATAGGCTGCCAGCCGATTAATGTACATACATAGAAAACATGTATGTACTGTCAAAGAGTCTCACTGAGCTGCCCAGGCCAGTCTTGAACTTGATCTGTATCCAGGGCAGCCTTAACCCTGGGTTCCCCCTCCCTTAGCCTGTGGACTAGCTGGGGCAATGGGTCTACACCATCAAACTGAGCTTATTACTCTTGAACTAGATTATCTGCCCTGTTTCTGTTTAGCTAATACTCCATAAATCTTTTAACATCTACAACAAACATCTACTTGTACAGCTACAATCTGACAGTCCATTATGGATATAGAGGCAGGTAACACCTTAATGCAAACTTTCTACTAAGTTCCTTGGAAAATCACATTTTAAAGGACCCCAGAGAAAGCTTCCTGGACATGGAGTTATTTTATTGAATGTGGCTTCACTTTTCCAGGAGACTGTTCAAACAGACATTATTTCAACAGAGCAGGAGGCCACATTTGCAAGTTCAGGAAGCCATATGTTACACTCCAGAGACATGTGTAATGTGTCAGCTATGAAGGCCTGCATGTGGGAAAGCCAGAGCTTAGCCTCAATGCGGACTCCTGATATTCCTGCTAATATATCACATAGGAGATTTTCAGTGGCTAGCCGGTTAGTCTCCTAGCTATCAAATCATTTCCAAATGACACCTACTTGCTCACAGCTCTTCCCTTGAAGCTTGGCCTCTGAAAGCCTTGACTGTCTCCATCCAGGGGAGCAAACAGAATGTCACCGTGATGAATGCTGGGATTTTGGCAACCAACATCTGCCCTTGGCCGACATGGCATCATTTTTTTTTTTTTTTTTTTTTGTTTAATCATGGAAAACTGAAAAACCAGTAGAAATCCAGTGGTCACAGACATCTGGGCAATGGGCAGGCTTGAGTTTTGAAATATATCAGCCCAAGCAAAGCAGTCCACTGGCACAGAAGTAAGCCAGGAAGAAAAAAAGATAGCTGCTTGGAGTCACTGAGAAAGATGCTCAAGCCCAAACCACTGCAAACTGAAGTGACTCTTGTATGGGTCTCCTGGAGCAGCCGTCAGAGGAAGTCTATTTGAGAGATTATGCTTGGAAAGGTTCTATTTTCCTCTCCAAGTTTATGGAGAGGACCGGATTGCTTTGCCAATACAACCAGCAAGGTAAAGGTGGAAGGCAAAGAGCGTTTTCACTGCGAAGGTTTCAGATTCATGCAAAAAAAACTTCAATAAACAGGCAAGCTTAACTAGTTTTTCTTAAGCTTCACTGTAATAGCTGGTACTTGGTAATGTCTATCTACTAGATATAAAGTGAGCAGGAGCAAACAGACGTTTGTTAGACAGATAAGAGACAAGCCCTATCATTTGTTCAGTCGTCCAACAAGCATTTACTTAGCTCCTCTTACATGATCAGCGTAGCCTTTATTGGCTTTTCTGTAACTTTGCAAAGATAAATTCTAACATTACCAGGAACATGCCAACAATAAGAACTAGTGTCCCCTAAGGTGTGTGAAGTGGAGGGCCCCCCATAGAAAGGAGACTGTCAATCAGGTAAGCACATTTCTGGACCAGATGGTGAACCAGATCATGCAAGGAGTGATACTGAGGTAAATGAAAAAGAGTCATGGTGGAAGATGCAGGTGCACTCAGCAGATGGTGTAGACAGAGATGGAAGATGCAGGTGAATTCAGCAGATGGTGTAGACACGGGTGGAGGATGCAGGTGCACTCAGCAGATGGTGTAGACA
>JADRCH010000047.1:6350365-6373875 GCA_019843965.1 Rhynchomys soricoides
TAGACACGGGTGGAGGATGCAGGTGCACTCAGCAGATGGTGTAGACAGGAGTTGATCCACGTAAAGCCTTAAAAGATTGCTCCCTTTATTATCCATGGAAAGCCTAGATTACTAGTGCCTCATGACATAATATCTGACTTTTCTCCTACTGCAGGAGGCTCAGCACTTTCACCAAGACCTTTCCACTTATGTGCAGTGATTCTGGAGCAGCAGCTGAGGCATCCATTTAAGATTAGCCTTCCCTACATTTCATCCGAGGTTATTCACACATCTAGGTTACACTGTGTCTGCTACTCACCCCAAAATCTGTCACCCTCCCTTTTCTGAACTATGCCATGGTTCTCGAAGTCTTATCAAATGCTGATCGATAGGTTATGGAGATAAAATAATTAAACACCTCCATCCAAGACCAGGCAGGTCATTCCGCCAACAGACTTCAACATACTATTGCTTGGGAAGGCATCATTTCCTGGGTTTGATTCCTGGACTGTGTAAAACTGAAGAAATGAAGCAGAGGGGACAAATAGGTTCGGATTCACTCTTTCTCCACTCTGGACTGGGGATAGGAGTGCTTCAAGTTCCCCACTCCCCGCCTACCCTGGAATGGTGTACTGTATTCCTGACCTATGACCCTAATAAAGCTTCTCCCTTAAGGTATTTTGTCAGTGCCATCGGTCATCACAGCAGCAGACCCCACTAGAAGGCTTGTTTTT
Organism: Rhynchomys soricoides; assembly: GCA_019843965.1. NCBI lineage: Eukaryota > Metazoa > Chordata > Mammalia > Rodentia > Muridae > Rhynchomys > Rhynchomys soricoides. The sequence continues at coordinate 6,351,079 of JADRCH010000047.1, forward strand.
CCTTCCTCTGCATTGGAAGCTGCTAGGGATGAACCTTCTCTACTTTTTCCTGTCTTAGGCAGTGGCTACACTCACATTCTCCAGCATCCTACCACCGCCCAACAGTGTTAAAACACAGCATTTAGATACACTGGGGACTGTAGGCGGTGGTGGAATGCTTGCCTAGCACCTGGGTTTGATCCCAAGAGCTGCAAATAAATAAACTCATGCAGCATGCGACTGCATTGAGATCACTCTAAGTCTAGAAATAGGAAAGCCAATTTTACCCTTCAAAGAGGAAATTCCATCGAATTCAGTGGTCTCACTACTCATTTATTTACATTCCTATTGACATGAAGAGATGAATCTAAGGTTAGCAATTATGCTTAGTCCTGGGAATAGAAAGATAGGATAGCCCCCAGGCTTTGAGGGCAGAAACACACCCAGAAACTGTCAAGTTTTTATGAGCACCCAGAGAGAATATTACTTACCACCTAAAAAAAAAACTAAAAAATGGTAAGCTAGGAACTTCACTACATTAGAACATAATATCAACAATAATTCTATGAGGCCAGTAATATTCCCAGCTCATTTTACCCGGACTTGTATAATGCCATCCCATTCACAGTACAGGCGATTTTCTTAAGGAAAGAAAGTAACAGCTCAATGGAAAGGGGGACAGAGGAAGGACTTTGACAATGAAAGGGTGTGAAGCAAATGCAGAGACTGAAGCAGTGGGGAGTCAGTGGGCAGAGGATGAAGGACAAAGGGGAGCACTCAAGATATCTGACAAGAGAGCCTGGGAGGAGGTGGGCTCAGGTAGGTGGCTGATCTTTAAGAGGGTTTGTTTGCCTCTGAGATGCAAAGAGGGGGGAGAAAAGGGACAGTGAGGCAGAGGTATGGGAAGAGATGCCTTGGAGAAGGAGAAGCCAAAGCAAGCAGAATCAGTGGTGAGTTAAACACACACACACACACACACACACACACACACACACACACACGAGAAATTGTAAGAACAACTCTATGGTAATGCCAGATGATGCTTTCTTGAAAGATCAAATAGGACAGAAGTAATAGGTCATTTATCCTGAGCAGAGACTGGCTACAGCCCACCATAAGCTCTGCAGCATCCACGCACCTCTCTGGTCTGCTCTATGCTTGTTCTCCATCCCTGGGCCAAGCACTGTGCTTAGCTGGGTTCAAATCCTGGCCCTAAATTCATTTAACTTTGTGCATTGCAGTTTCCCAAACTGCAAAACATAGTTGCTAATAACACACTTTACATATTGATGGACAGATTCCATAACGCTACTGGGTAGACCTATTTGGACACTTTGCAATGTACCACCCTACTAAAATAGAACCAACTATGTTTGGATTCTAGAAAACATTCCAATGCTTTAGGTCACCATTCCAATTTTCTATATACATTTTGCAACAGGGGCTAGAAGCCTCAGAATTCATTAAGTGATTTTTGTAGTCAAAATACTCTGTGTGTGTGTGTGTGTGTGTGTGTGTGTGTGTGTGTGTGTGTATGCGCCCAATGGGATAATGTTATGTGCTTATTATTCCAGTGGTGCTGGGGTCTGAACCTGGGCCTTCTACATGCTAGGCAAACATTCTACTACTCAGCTGTGTCCCCAGACCCAGAGGTTAACTTTAAGTACTCCAGATATTTTAATAGATGTGAGGCAAAATATACTACTGACTTATTTATAGCCGAACTCTTCTTATAGTTAAGAAAGGGCATATCTGTTGTAGCCTTTCTATTCTCCGATAATAGCAGCCCAGAATAAACTCCAGTATCCACCCACAAGGGAAAAAAAATCTAATTCCAAGAAATTACTTCTGCCTGATGCTAAAGGCAGAGGTCAGTGCTTATTAACAGCACAGACTACCGGTAAGAGGCCACTATCAGTCTGTCAGATCTGTCCCCAGCTTCAGAAGAGCCTCTGTATAGATGGCCCTCTGACATCATTATCACCCCATGCCCCAGAGGACACAGGGCCTCCAAGGCAGGCCCGGGAAAGCCCAACTTCAACAGCACAGTTGTGAGAGCAACAGAGAGAGCAAAGCTAAGTTGCTGGCAGATGTGGAGAACTCGGAAAACCTATGGAAGTTCTTAGGTGCGAAGCTGGCCCCTTTCAGAGCCTGATGGAGAGCCTTGGCTTACGTTGTATGATTCAACTAGATTCTGGCTGATAAATGGACACAAACAATAATCACCTACAGGGAGAAAAGTCTAAACAATCGAAGCCAGAGTTTTATTGTACGTCCTAGGCCATGGATTTTGACCACACTCTCATATAAGTGTCGGGTATCCATCACTTGAGCACTCATTTTAAAACCAGTAGGTTTCCTGGACCACTAAAAAAAATGAAATTATTTAAAATAATAACACTTTTGGAGTTCTGATCTGTATGTTCTAGGTCATACAACTTACTATCTCTTACTATAGAAATAACTTCTGCAGAAAGCCATTATGTGTTCAGCTAGTTGTGCCCTTAAGGACGGGCACTGTGGCTTTTCCATCTTATCTCAGGTACCTAGAACGAGGGTATACCGAGAGAGATGAGTAGATGCTTATTCAGTGGATGAATAAAGCACTCAGGAGACCACTGATCTCCTAATACAACACTGCTTCTAAAAATATTGAAAGAAATCCATCCTCAAGTCCATCCCAATATGCTCACCCCTCCTGCCCACTGCAAGTATTTGAATGTTATTATATTGATGCGTTCATCCTGATAGCTCCCTCAAACTATGCAGCAACTGGCTCCACCATCAACAGGAAATCAGACTCTAGCAGGGGAAACCACAGAGTTCCGGTGTCATCCCCAACATTCTGAAAAGCTGTCTAATGCTAAAGGAGAGGACCCTGAAGTCAGCCTCCCTGGGATCACACACTGCTGGCTCCATCTTGTGACTTGGGCAAGTTATGTTATCCTTGTGTGTTTCAGTCGGAGAAAAAAAGACAGTAAGAGTAACCTCTATTTGGGGGCTGTTGTGAGAACTAAATGCATCCGATAGTTGTAAAATAGCATCAGGCTGAGGGTGAAGCATTCAGGAAGTGCTAGCTAATTTGGTCATTACTCATAGTCCCAAGGGAAATTCCATTGTTCTTTTAAATAATGGTCCTTTTTCTCCAGGCTTAGTGGATGCTCACGGCTCACAGTGTACACCCATGGGCCAGATTGAGATCTGCTGACTGGCTTTAGCAGAGGAGGGACACTGCTGACGGTATGCAAGCGTCTACAACCCTGCTGGCCACTACTGAGGTGGTATAAACTATGGGAGAATTCATTACAGTCTTAACGGTTTTTAATGATGTGTCGCTATCCCAGTAAAATGAACTGCACAATATTAATTAAGGGATAATTTGCATCTCCACAGAAAATGATGGAAGGATAGACCAGATCTGGAAACTGTGGGATATGTCTTGCAGTTTTAGGTCCAATGGGACAAATTTGAACAAAGGCCACTGGACATCGAAGGCTAACAAATTACCCCTGGGGAAAAAGGCCCAACAACAACGACAGAAAAAAAACACTCCTAGAGCCCAAGTCAGAGGGCTGTGTGGTAGAAAGCAGAGTTCACGGTTTCCTGGCTTCTACTTGGCCACCATGAGGAGTGCTACCCACCAACCTCACAATAAGCACAGAAGGATAGCTGTACAGACATGCAGGGCTGGTGCATCTTGAACGCAATCATGCAGGAAAGGGCACCACTCCAAGAGTTCAAGGTCACTACTGCCATCTAATCAGTCTCATTGGAAAGAGCCTCCAGCTGCAACTGTCCCCAAAGCACATACTCTTCAGGTACCTGGACTTCTAAAATGTCAACACAGAATGATGGGAGAGATTTTCGCTTCTGCTTTTTCCTCCCTCTGTGGACTGAGATAGTTGAAGAAAGCTTTATGGCATCCAACAGACGCGGCCTCACTCCTCCGGTGCACACAAACATACCCTTCCCTGTATAAGTGTGTGCTGTAAGAAACAGCACAATTCCTAAGAAAATCTCCAGCCATCTGAAGGAAGACAAGGTCTTAGAGTAATCAGAGCACATTTGTTCCTACAAAAGAAAAGACACTGGTCCAGAAAACCAAGTGGATGTGCAACCAGAAAAAAAATGTGTCCATGACACTGCCCTGAAGAACAATCTGGAGACAGACAATAGCGTAGGGAGAGACCAAGTATAAAATGTACTGGAAGCAGTGAGGTGCAGACTGAAAAAAAATCTGGACTCAAAGGCTTAAAAGGGAAAAAAACAAAGGGAAGGACAAGGAGGAAGAAAGATAGCACCAATTCGATCCAGGACATACGAATCGAAGCAAAAGCCAGGTACTTTGAGGTGTAACATTTAGTGAATTTTTACTGATTTCAAGAAAAAAGAAAATCTCTATTGCTATCCAGGCAGGGAACAGGTTATTGTCAGAGGCTTCTTCTCCAATTAAGGCTGGCTCAAATTTTCCCAAAATACTACATGCTAAAGACCAGTGGGCTGTTCTAAGCAGAGGTCGGAGGGACTGAGCTTTACCCCACCGTCTTGTCCCTGGCAGTCCCTCGGACCGGAGGACAAGAGGATCACCCTCAGACAGGTGCAGGCAGAGCCTGATTCTGCCCAAACCCAACTCTACAGGTTTGGTTTGTTTTTTTCCAATCGGGCCAGTTGTTCAAGATCAAGAAGCAAATCAAAATAAGGCTACATGAATGTGGAACTTGATATGAAAGCCAAGAAGCAAAATTAGTAACTATGGTTACAAAAACCCCCACAACATCATAAAATAAATGTGGAGCTTAAAAACAAAAATGTGATATTGATCGCCATGAGTCTACATTTAGAGACAGAGAGTTACAGGTTTAACGATACCATGCTCTGCCGCAATTCACTGCCCTTGCCTCAACAGCACGCTGTGAGGAGATAGCAATCTATGTGCAGTGGATGACAGGTATTAATTCAGAAAAGCCCATGAGTCCCAATAGGATTTTTAAAAGATTTATGTCTTAATTATGTGTATATGCTTATAGCAATGTGTGGACACCGGCATGCGAGTGCAGGTGTCCAGATTCTACAAAGGGGGTTGGATCCCCTGGAGCTGGACTTGCAGGCAGTTTTAAGCTGCTGAGCTTGTGGGCTGGCAACTGGGGTCCTTGCAAAAGCAGCAAGCCCTCTTAATCTCGAGCCCCATCTCCAGATCCTAAAGTTCTAAGGTTAAACTGTTCTCAAGACTTTCATGCTAATTCTGAGCTCATAATTCCCTCTTTATTTCTCAGAAATCCTTCTAGGCCAGTTCAAGCACTTCCACCTTTCCCCCCCTATCCTGCACTGTTCCTGTTTTGCATGGATCACTTTTGAACTACTTTCTTTTTTGTTTGTTTGTTTTTTGGTTTGGTTTGGTTTTTTTTTTGTTTTTTTTTTTTTGTTTTTTTTTGTTTTTGTTTTTTTGAGACAGGGTTTCTCTGTGTAGCCCTGGCTGTCCTGGAACTCACTCTGTAGACCAGGCTGGCCTCGAACTCAGAAATCCGCTTGCCTCTGCCTCCTGAGTGCTGGGATTAAAGGCGTGCGCCACCACTGCCCAGCTGAACTACTTTCTTTTAGTATGCTGACTAGCACAGCTACTCTCTTTCCAACACTGGGATTGGCCACAATTCAGACATCCAGATGTAGCAAACACAAACTGTTACTGTTACTTTTGTGTAACAATAAAGAATCTCCTACCTTTTCTCACTGCTACCACAATTTTTTTTTTAATGCATCTTTCTCACTGTTACCACAATTTGTTGCTTTTCTTTTTTTTTAAAAAAAAATGCATCTTTCCATGAGAATAGTCAACTTTAACTGAAACTTCATTCTATGGAAGCAAAAAGCTTCCTAAGGAATGTCTGTCACTAAAGAATTTTAAGCTACTGTGGAGTTGAAACTATTTGCTCCCCCGCCCTCATTTATTTCTCGGGGGTGGGGTAGGAGTGGGGGGAACATTTCAAACTGCTTACCCCAGAGACAGGCTGTGAGGGCCCAGTGAGTTAACCTGTGCAAACATCTGGTGATGGACCTTGGACACAGAGGTGCTGAATAAGCATTTGTTGTTACCAGACTGCTGGTATCCTGTAGGCTGCACAGAACTAGGACTTGGTGATGTCTCAGAAAATTTGACCCATATCTGGTTCTTAACTCAAGTGTTATAGGCTGATACTGGCCAAGTCTGGATAGACAAGAAAATATAGACCTCTCATGCCTACATGCTAAAATTCCACCCTGATTTATTTCACTCTAGCCACTTAAATAAACCCTGGAGAATTCATTTTCCTGAAATACTTTCTTAATAAATTGTAAGATAGTTACCAGAGAAGATGAATAGCATTTGGGTTTTTTTGTTTTGTTTCGTTTTTTACAAATTAAGTGGGTTTTCATTTTCTGGTCCTCAAAATGAGGACCACAGCATAATTTTAAAAGTTACTTGGAAGATTTATACTGTAATAAAGGCATTTTTCCACATTAGCACACACATTTACAAATGCCAAATAGTATTTAGGACATTCAGTTGTTGAAATGTAAGCCAGATTGTGGAATGAGGTAAAAGTTATTAGGCCAACTAAGACAGAAGGAAAAATAATTGACTACAAGCTTTCTGTGAAGAGATTCTTAAAACTCGGATTTGGAGAAATGTCGGCACAAGTATGTCCTCTAGCCTTTTATTACATTTAATAGTTTAAGTTCTGATTTTTTAATTTTTAATTATGTGAAACACGTGTTATGTGCATGTGTGTTCAAGTGTCTCTGGGAACCAGAGGCAACCAAACCCCCAGAGCTGGAGTAAAAGGTACTGTGAGCTGCCTGCAGTGGGTGCTAAGAACTGAACTTGAGTCCTCTGGAAGAGTAGTGAGCACTTTTAAACACTGGGCCACCTCTCCAGGCAATACATACATACATACATACATACATATTACATACATACATACATACATATTACATACATACATATTACATACATACATACATATTACATACATACATACATATTACATACATACATACATATTACATACATACATACATATTACATACATACATATTACACAGTATAAAAAAAATAATTACACCACTTTTAGTCCACTCAAGGATAGGAAGTCTTCACTATGTTCCTAACTGTATGCTCCACTAGGACAAGAGAACAGCTTTGTATGCTGTTCATCTTGAGTGTTTTACACAAGAGCTAGGGGTATACACCCTTTCCTTTGCACAAACAGATTAAGTAAAAGAGAGCAATGTAAATTTGCTTTTAAAGACTCTTTAAAGGTTTTATGTCAATCAAATGTCTCCTGGCAGTGGAGCTCTCCAGCCAGACACTCTCTGAGGCTAGGTGGCCATCCGAGTGCTGTGACAAACACCCTGACCAATAGCAACTCTGAGTAGGAAGGGGCTTGCTTCAGCTTACAAGTTGTAGTCCATCATCAACAGAAGCCAGGGCAGGAACTCAAGGCAGGGACCAAGAGGCAGGGAGCATGGAGGAACAATGCAACTTGCTCTCCATGTTGGCTTAGATCTCTTTCATATACATCCCAGGACCACCTGCCCAGGGGTGGCACCACTCACAGTGAGCTAGGCATTCCCACACCAATCAGCAATCAGAAAAATATCCCCACGAACATGCCCTTAAGACCATCTAAGGAAAGCAATTTCTCTATTGGGATTCCTTCTTTCCAGATATGTTCAGGTCCAGTTCAAGCTGACAAAACCCAGCCTGCACAGTGGTAACGAGTTTCCGTGCTGCTGCTAAGCTTTCCTTATTCATGCAGCTCTGACACAAAGGTCTTTGTACACGCATGCCTGTGTCCTGCAATGCTGATAGTGACTTCACCAATAACAAATGCTTTTGGCCCTTACCTTCCCAACCTGCCTCTTAACACCAAAGTTCCCAAGCTTAAACGTTTTCCAGTCCTTGGCATCACTGATATCACACAACCTAAGTGCTTTCTCTTCTATTAAGATTCCCATGGCACTTAAAGCACTTGAAATAAATCTTCTCATGACTTCCCTAAGATGTCACTGATGCCAATGTTGACAACAAGACTACTGTGGGCTCACCTTCAAAACTATCATGGCCACGTTATCTCCTCCAGAGGTGACCTGAGGGTAACTGTGTCAGTCAGCTATCCATCATTTGACAGAAGACCTGAAAAGATCCTCTTAAAGCTGGAAAAATGTGGTCCCCTGGCTCTCTTGCTTCTGAAGAGTTGTGAGAGACATAACAGCATGGAGAGACAGCAGACTCATCTCCCTCATCTCATGGTTGGCCCCTGTACACTATGTGTCTGAGGTCTACTGACAAGACCTAGAATGAGATCCCAGTATGAGAAGTGGTACTGGGGAAGCCACCAGTATACCCAGTTTGGAGTGACAAGCGTGAGCAACCATGGGTGGGATCAATCTGACACCATCATGTAACCAGACCAGAGCCAGTCTGCTGTCACCCTAACCAGGATGGCTGTCTGCACTCAGTCAGACCAGGGGTATTAGTAAAGGCTTTACCTGGAGGACAGAGCCCTAAGTCAAGGAGCTGAGAGGAGCACACATTCTTAGAACTAGCATTTGGTCAGAGAAACAACCAGTATGGACCTGCACCTTGGAGGACCACATCTATCCCTAGCTAAGTCGTGCTATTCATGATGCCTACCACGCATCATACGCCCAGTTCCTTTCTACCTCCAGATTCCAAGGGGTTTGACATTTGATCCCAAACGGAACAGATGGTGAACAAGCGCACAATATCTCTGTTCAGGTGTTCTGATGATGCTGACTGAAGCGACACTGGAGAAAGGAGCCTTAAATGAGGTTGGAGAGTTTCCGTTTGGTCTCTGAACGTTTTGAAAGGAGAGGCTAAGGACATATGGATCCTTCTGAATGTATATACCCCACAGGCTGCAGAGAACTCAGGAAATCAGCTCCCTCTCAAATACAATTAAATGTTTGTGCTCACTAAATAGGGCACTAGGTCCTAGGTCCTAGCCTGGCTGGGGCTGTTCATTCACCCAGAAGAGCTTTTTTTTTTTTTTTTTTTTTTTAAAGTGCCTGTGGAACAGCCCAGCAGAGACCAGGGCTCAGGGAAGCTAAATTCCAGGGGTGGGGGGAATCTGCAGCACTTCCTCCAGCATCCTGGCTCCTTCAGACTCCCCAGTCTGATAATTCCTCCTCTAATTAATTGGTAAAAAGCATGGAAATGAAATATAATAAAAAAAACCAAAACCAAAAACCATCTGGGCCTTTTTCTCTCTCTTTCTTTCTTTCTTCTTCTTTTTTTTTCAATATACACTCCAGGCAATAAAATCAAGGCGAACAGCTTGTGTTTCAGAAACATAAGTGCAAGCCACATGGTGCTTCTAAACACAGAGATAATAAATATCCATGTACTCAGACCAAGTACTCAGAGCTAGGGCCAAGGGCTATGAGAGAGGGGCAGGCAGGAGGAGCTCGCTTTGCCAATATTATTTTCAAATAAAATTTTACTTTAAATTATCAACAGGCTAAGTAGTTCATAAAATTATTTGTAAACACTAAAGCTTTCTTTTTTTGTTTTATATTTTTGAGATGGGTTCTCAGGGCCTCAAACTTGTTGCAGTTGAGAAGGGTTTTGAACTTCCAATGCTCTGACCTCTGTCTCCATAGTGCTGAGATGACTGAGCCTGGCTCCCTCTCTTAGATGCAGGAAAGACTTACAGGGCAGAGAGATGTAAAGGCACTCTCTGCCAAGTCTGAAAACCTAAGTTTGAATCCCAAGACTCACATGTTGTTCTCTGATCTACATGGGTATGCTGTGGCACACTCAGACACATATATTTTTTAAGATTCAGAAAAACCTAACCCGGTAGCTTTGTGCTAGTCACTGACAGATTCACAGTACTCTCAAAATGTACACTATTATGTCCTAGTCTGTTGTTTTCTGGCCCTGTGTATAGAAGTAACCTTCTCCAAGGCACTGGGCTGTGAGGTACAGCTTAGCATGGTGACACAGGAGACAGAGAGCCCAGCGAGAAGACAATAAGTGTCTTCCTTGACAGTAGGTATGGCCATCCATGAGGTCCAGCCTCCTGAGCAGCTCCTGGAGGAATGGCTAACCCCAGCCTGATCCATCCACTCCTGGGCTTGGCCTTCTTTCCTAATTCATCTCCAGGGTGGAGTTCATTCCTAGGACCTGTGATTATCTCTATGTCCAGGCTCTGGGAGACTGGAAGCAGACGGCAGGAAGACAGACTCCTTCCCCAGACTCCAGAGATGATGGTTGTGCAGTGGGAACCCCTTCCATTGCACAAGCCTCCTGGGTCATCTCTGGCTCCATGAAGGTCAGGTCATTCTTCACTTTAATTAATCCTCAACTGTCTGGCTTTTTATCAGTGTCAAGTTCACCCAGATAGTACAACTGCAGCCTTCCACAGTTACAGAGGAAGTTTGACGATCAGAGTATTAGAAAATAAACTTCCAGTTCTTATGTCATTGTTTTCAAAAGCTAGCAAGGGAATGCTTGCTGGTCTGTGATTGGTTGGTTGGCTGGAGTAACAGTACCAGGAACAGAAAAGCAGGCAGTATTCGAGAACAATGAACAGCCTGTACAGTCTAGAAAATGCAAACCTTCCTGATCCTGTAGCAGAAAAGCTATCTTCTATTGCTTACTCAAAAATAAATAAGCAGGTATATAAATAAACAATAATTATCTTATGCCATAGTTTACCTAAAACACATAATTATAAAAATGTTCCATTCCCATAAAATATAAACTAAGCCCCTAATGTATTACTTTGTGAGGAAAGGTATTTCTTATTTAGTTGAAGATAATGTAGTTTAAATATGTGGGGAATGTGGGGGGCATATTTCCTCAATGTGGAACTTTGCCCCATCCTGCATTATATCTGGCCCGTGACTCCCTATGTAGGCCAGGCTGGCCTGGAACATGCACCCCTCCTGCCTCTGCCATCAAAGCACATCCAATTACAAGTGTACATCATGCTTCGCAATAGGACACATCTTTATCTGCAAGGCTTTTAAAACTAAATATGATCCCATGACAGCATATGTTCACATGCGCATCCATGATTTGATACTTAAGCTGGGCAGTGGTGGTGCACGCTTTTTAATCCCAGCACACGGAAGGCAGAGGGAGGCGGATTTCTGAGTTTGAGGCCAGCCTGGTCTACAGAGTGAGTTCCAGGACAGCCAGGGCTACACAGAGAAACCCTGTCTCAAAAAACCAAGAAAAAAATAAAATAAAATACTGTACTTAAAAGTTAATGTTTTATTTCCCGTCAATTTTTCTTCTCTACCGTGACTGCTCTGTTCTATTTTCTTCCTCTCTAATCTTAAAAGCACTTTTAAAAGTCAATAAACTGTTATTTTATAGGATACATAACATTCCATAAAGTGATTTTTAAGACCTTAATTAACTAGGCATTTGTTACTCAATATTTAGGTTATTATCAGCAAAGAAATATAAAGAACCTGATCAGAAACCCATCTATATGTGGTTATTCGGTTGTCCTACAGCAAGCAGTACAGAGTTGGGATTGAACTTCGGGCCTTGTGCATGCTTATGTAAGTGCCCTACTGAGCTACACCTGGGCCATAGAGTTTTAAGCAAAAACATCTTAGATAAGATTCTGGCCATAAAGAACCTCAGCAAAATATAAGAGCACTGGAGAGCATCCCTGGAAAAAAAATTGCTTGTTATTATTTAACACCAGGCAAATATTTCCATAAGAACACGTGTTCTTATGAAAATATTTAAAAATAATCAAGAACTAGGAGAATATTCTTGCTTGTAAATTTAACTATATCCATTAACCAACACCCAAGCTGACAGGTACACCTATGAGGGGTTTTTCTTATTTAAATTATTTGAAGTGAGAAGACCCATCTTTAATCTGGGCCACAGAGAAGACCCATCTTTAATCTGGGCCACAGTGTCTGATGGCAGCCTATTTAAAGGATACAGAAGAAGAAAGATCCCTCTCTCTGCCTTCTTGTTCTTGTTATCACCTGCAAGTCCATTCCTTCACTGAATTAGAGCCTACTTCCTCAGGATCCATCTGTATCTTGAAGACCAGCTGAGCCATCAGCCTTGAGGACTGAACAACTATTCAGTTCTTGGACTTCCAGTTAGTAGACAGCATTTTTGGAGTATCTGGACCAGATTGTAAGCCACTCTAATAAATCAAAATATATATGAATACACACACACACCCACACACCCACATATGTATGCATATACATTTATATGTATATTCATTCTAAGAGTTCTGTTCCTCTCGAGAACCCTGTCTAATATATTGTACTGGCTGGTTTTGTGTCAACTTGACACAAGCTGGAGTTATCAGAGAGAAAGGAGCTTCAATTGAGAAAATGCCTCCATGAGATCCAGCAGTAAGGTAATTTCTCAATTAGTGATCAAGGGGGGAGGGCCCCTGTGGGTGGTACCATCCCTGGGCTGGTAGTCTTGGGCTCTATAAGAAAGCAAGCTGAGCAAGCCAAGAGAAGCAAGCAAGCCAGTAAGAAACATCCCTCCATGGCCTCTGCATCAGCTCCTGCTTCCTGCCCTGCTTGAGTTCCAGTACTGACTTCCTTTCGTGATGAACAGCAGTGTGGAAGTGTAAGCTCAATAAACCCTTTCCTCCCCAACTTGCTTCTTGGTTGTGATGTTTGTGCAGGACTAGAACCCCTAACTAGGATACCTACCACGTCACTTCACTGGCTACCAAGTGAGTAATGTCTCCACTCAGCTATACCCTGATCATAAATGTTTCCTTATCAGCATCCACAAATAGTTTGGTACATGTCTCTTTTTAAAATATGGTTTCTATAATCCATCTTTAAGAAACTATACTAATGCCTTTAACAATCAAGCACCTATCTGTCTCGTCAAGGTTTCTTGCTTTGGCGGAATCAGAACACAAGTAAGGTTTGTCCATACGTGGCTCCACTTCCCAGCCTCCTAATTCGTAGGTCTCCCCTTCACCTCCCCTCCACACCTTTTTGCTTTTAATTTACATGTTGAAGAAACGAGGTCAACTGCCCTCCTACAGACTTCCTCTCGTACTGATGTTTAACATATCTCCCTAGTTGACAAGAGTACCAAGCAACCATCACGACTTCTTCTGCCCAACAGTAAGTTGCAGCTTTCTAATGAGAGTGCATCTTGGCTGCTGCTATTGCTAAGCTCAGGATGACTTCATCTCATCAGGGTTATAATGAATATTCACATCCATTCTGTTCTAGTTTCTCAAAGGAATCCACAAAGTTTCACTCTGGTCTTGCATATGTACACAGCTTCTTGAATTGTATAAGCCACAAAATTTGTTTTAACTACCAGTAGGTTACATCCAGTGACAGGAAAGAGTGCTTCATTAGAGTGGCACATATCTAAATAATTTGAATTATTTTGCAGACTATCTACATTTCCATATGTTCCTAAAGGGGGGAAAAAAATCCAATCTCTTTTAGAGAAAGAGGAATGTCCATCCTCTCCCTGGTAGAGCTCTGTAAGCAATTAGGGCATTAACCAGTTATAGGCAAGAATGAAAAGTGGGCATTCATTTAACTCACAATGAGTTGGGTGCTTTTTTTCCCCTTGATGGCATCGTCTTTAACTGTAACCATCACAATTCAAACAGACCCAAGCCCTTTTAAAGGAACACATTGATTAAACACAAGTTGGGTAACCTAGGAGACCCTCCTCTCCAGGCTACCAGAGCCTGTCACCTCAGAGAAGCAACTTTGATGAAACAGATGGCCAGTTCTCTAAGCTCCAGTCAAACGGATGGAAGGAAAACAGAAGGAAAGTGTCACTCAAACTGTAGCTCAGCAGCAGTGCGAGGGCTGTTCTCAAAGCAGGGATTCCCATGGGAGCTACGTGGAATTTTCATGCAGACCAGCCTTAAAGAGCATTTGAGGCCAGTCTGGTCTACAGAGTGAGTTCCAGGACAGCCAGGGCTACACAAGAAAAATCTCGAGAGAGAGAAAAAAAAAAAGAGCACTAGTTTCCTACGTCACGTGGAAATAACAGTTAACAGTTGATATCATACCTAACGCTTGCACAAGACACAGAAATTTAGGGGTAATGAGCTTGCTACATTTTAATACATGAACAGCAGCAGATCCATATATTAAAACAAGACAGTCACAAAGGATCAAGTCAAAACTGCATGTGAATACATTGTTATTAATAACCACACCTGAAACTTAAATTTTATGATTCAGTTTCTAACATTCTGATTTTCTAGAAAATGTGCCCATATTATGACTTTGATGGTATTGTGTCCACATGACATGTAGGCCCCCGGATCTAGCTTTTTGCTCAAATACTATTCTAGACATTGCTGTGGAGAAAAATTGTTTAAAGACTTGTAAACATGATTGACATTTTGAGGGAAGATGACCACCTTCTAGAATATAGATAGGCTTTATTCAAAGAACTGAAGACCACAGAATTATGCTTCCAGAATGCTGTTAATTTTGAGCTGAAAGTTAGCCAAGTCTACAGCTGATCCATAAAGGCTAAACTAAATTCAGCTAATTCACTAAATTAATTTGCTCATTAGGATATGACAAAGCATGTCTTTACACATTTTCACTAAATTGGATACTGTTGGCTGTTAGCGCCTCCAGAACAGAATACTGCACCCTGGGCAGCCTTGTCAGCAGAAACAGGTCAATCCTCTTAGAGGGTCTGGAAATCCAAGCAGAGCATTGGCAAGTTTCTCCTGAGACCTCCCTCTGTGGCTGGCAGACACTGGACCACTATGTCTTCACACACTTTTACCTCTGTGTGCACATATCTCTGAGGTTCCCTCTAAAAGACAAATTTCCTCTGCTTCTAAGCATATGAGTCTAATTGGATAAGGATCCTCTTAAAGACCTCATGTTAACTTAATTTCCTCTGTTAAACTCTGCCTCAGAAATATAATCATATACTGAGATACTGAGAAGTGAGTTTGGAGCTCAATGCACGAATTTTGGTGAGACTCTCTCGGGTCACTCAAGACAGAGAGTCTATTTAGAAATATCTGATCTAACATGTAGACCATGAGGCTTGTGGAGAACTCCCTACGGAGGTGACCTAAGGAGTAGCTTTCCTCCAGTCAAGTGCACTATCAAGAACATGCAGGGCTTGGCAGCTGACTTAGTCAGTGAGATAACTGAAGCACCAGAGGATCTGAGTTTGGATCACCAGCACCCATCAAAAACCTAGGATCCATGGTGTAAGTCTAAAACCCTTGGGCTTAAATATGGGAGATAGTGAATCCCTGGAGTTCACTGGCTAACCTGTGTAGCTGAATTGAACGATTCAGGGAGAGCTTCCCTCAAAAGGCAATATACAGAGCAAAGGAGCAAGACAGCTGTCATTGACCCCTGGCCTCTACACTCATGCCAATGCATGCATGCATGCGTGAACCCACTCACATGTACATATACATATAATAAACACACATAGGCAGACAGACAGACTGGAAGAAAAAACCAAATACAGTAAGTACACATCCTGGTTATAGAAAGAAAATAAAAAAATTAAATAACTGCCCAAGTTCAACCCACAAAAGCAAACACTGTTAAATTTCTGATACTGACTTGGTACACAGTCAATACTTTAAATATTGTTCACTATAGCCAAGACTTATTTAACTACAGTTCATCATTTTCTAATAAAGTCAGGTGCCAAATCCCTCCAGTCCTGAGCTAGGAATGATGCGGGATCTCTGTAAATACATACGTATGACATTGTTTTGAACATAACATGTTCAAAATTCAGAAATGGTGATCTGTTTCAGTAAGTGTCCCTGGAAAACTGAAGACCTTACAGAACACACTGAGAGAGACAAGATGTTTTATTAGCATCTTGAGAGACGGCTCAGAGGTTAAGAGCACATGCCCATGTCAGGCAGCTCAGAACTGCCTGACTCTGGATCCAGGGAATCCAACGCTCTCTTCTGGACCCTGAAGGCTGCTGTCCTTAACACTATACATATAACTTAAAACTAAATGAATCTTCAAAACAAGAGGTAATAGAAGAGAAAGACAAGAAAAAAGAAAAGAGGGCTGGGTGTGACAATACATACCCAGTACTCATCAGGCAGATACAGGTGGATCTCTGAGTTCAAGGCCAGCCTGATTTATATAAATTACTCCAGGCCAGCCAGGGATAAAACATGAGACTTTGTCTTAATAAGAAAACAACCACAAAACAAACAAACATCAAAAAAAAAAAAAGTCCGGGATGGTGGCAATACACCTTCAATCTTAGCACAGTAGACAGAGGCAGGTGGATCTCAGAGTTTGGAGCCACCCTTTTGTATAGAGTGAGTTCCAGGACAGCCAGGGCTACACAGAGAAACCCTGTCTCAGGGGAGAGAGAAAAAAGGAAGAAGAACGAAAAGGAAGAAGGAAGGAAGGATGGACAGTTGGACCCAAAACTAAACAAAACCAGAAGGCAGAAGAAATGGGGGTGGTAACAGTTGAGGGGACAGTGTGAGAAGGCCTCTCTGTGCCTGTCCTCTTTAATGGCCCACAGTTTGTTGGGCAGATTTGTACACTGTGTAAAGGTGGTCTTTGTAGAACTGAAATGTTTATTTATGCATTGCAGAGAGCTGAGTGCTGGCCCGACTTTGGTATTGTTATTCTTACAGATCATCACCTGTCTCCCATTTTTGTAAAACATACACTTCCCTTACCTTCTGATCGGTTAAAATGAGAGATGACAGAAGACAGCCAGTAGCTGAGGTAGGAGAGGAAAAGCAGGACTTCCAGGCAGAGAGAGGTGTGAGAGGGTTTGAGGGCGTGACATCGAGGCGAAAAGATCAGATGCCAGGAGTGAGAAGAAGCAGACCATGTGGCAGGCAGGGACTAAAACAAATGGGTCAATTAAGTTAGAGCTAACTGGGAGGTGGCCTTGCTACAGAACCTAAGCCTTTATAAATAACAAATCCCTGTGTCATCATTTGGGAGCTGGCAGGTCTATGATAGCCTGGAAGTAACAAAAGTCTGTCATGTTAATTTAATAAAAATGCAGAACCATATGTACAGAAACATGGGCATTTCCAAAGCCTTTCTACCTCTACCATCCCTTGTATGCTCCCCGGTATGTCCTGCATTGCTACCAACACACACAATCTAGAGAGCATGGTTCTCAACCTATGGTTAGCCATTATACCTAACAATCTGGTTTCAGATGAAAACCCAAGCTCCTACTCCAAAGTGAAAGGTGATCTCAGTCCTAGGATAGAATTCTCAATGCTGTACTCCAGGCCTTCGTGTTAAGGCCTTGACCTCTGGGCTGGAGGGCTTCCACGGTAACTGAGGAACATCTCTGGAGGGTGTAGTGGGAAAACTTGTACTAGTAAACTTACCAACTGCTCCCACACTATACAGGACACTCCACAAACATCTCAGGAAGATTCCTGTCCTCATGCACTCTTCCAGAACCAACTCCCTACATCCTGGGCAGGAATCTATGACATCCTCAACTGATGGCCCAAGACAGAAGTGATGACTTCTGTAGCTATGCTATGAAAGAAGACAGAAGCTTCTACCTGGATGTCTCTTTGGTTCTGGAACATGCTACCATGCTTTGAGAAAACTCAGGACTCATGAAGGTGACAAGGGTTCTTCAGAAGCCTCAGCTAAGAACATAGGTCACAACTAGCATCTATCACCAGTCAGAGTAATTAAGCCTCAACGTGATTCCAACCAAAACCCTCAATTCAACTGTCCCCAGAAAAGGTCTGCATCATGGATCAGATACCAACTGTCCCTGCCCACCATACTGTAAATGTTGTATACTATTAAATGTTATATACTATTATTAAATGTAGTGATTCATCAAACAGCCCTAGCCATTGAACTCTCTTACATCTTGGGTTTACACCAAGAGGCAGGAAGCATTTTTTCAGTCGTGGAGAGGGGATGCTGGGATTGAATGCAGGGCCTTGCACATGTCAGGTAAGGACACCACCAGTGAGCTACATCCCCAGTGCCATTTAATGTTGATTTTGATGCTTTGGGCCTCAGATCTGTCTTGAATAAAGGAAGAGTAAACAGGATTGAGAAACACAAATATTTAAGTGCCATCTTCCTGTGCCAAGCACTACACAGAGTACAATAAAACTTCAATTGCATGAAGCTTTTTAGAACAGGGGTTTCATTACCAAACTACTGGGAACCATCCACTACATACTGCCTTGTGTATTAGCACGCAGGCATGGTGGACTTGGACAACTATGATCACAGGGAAACAGGGGTGTTGCAAATGAGCGACATTCCATCTGCTTTTAGTGATATATGGTTACCAAGCGTTCAGTCTTGAACTATGGTCTTTGAGGGTGGGTCCCCATGCCATATCCATTAACCTTCTTATTTACGCTTCCCATTGAGATCTGGTCAACAGAGATCTACCACCCACCGATTCCCACTCCCACACCAGCAGCTGAGACAGGCAGGCAGAAGGAGTGAGCACAGCTCTCTCCCTCTCTTGTCTTCTCTCCCAGTCTTGTGCTTTTGTCTTTTGAGGCTGACCGATTGAGCCACATTCGGCTTCTCTCTCCCTTGAAGCCGGAAGGTTAAAGCTGGAGGAGATGGTGGTGACAGGTCTGGGAACAACTTCATTACATCAGGAATGTGGAGTGAGTTCACTGCCCTGAGCAAGGGCAGCCAGCTCTTTTCAGATCTATGTTAATGAAGCAGGAATGTCAGCACCCAGTGCTGCCTAGAAAAGCTCCCTTCTTAAGCAGCTCACATTCACAAGGGGATGCTGAGCAAAAGACTCGGGGTGACCCCCAGCCTGTCAGATACAGCAATCAGGTCTCACACTCATGAGGCCTTGCTTCAGGACTTCAGGGCCCATTCTGTGAGCACCCCTACTCCCAACCCTTGAGGCTCCTCCTTAAGTCCTTACATCACTGCATTCCAGGAGGTTGAGTTCCCAAGTGAGAGAGACAGAGGACAGGACACGGACTATAATGCTGAAGCAAGTCACTTTGTGTCCCACAGCTGAGAGACCCCACCGTACAAAGGTACAATTTATGGAACCGACACTACAGTTTTTCTTTTAAAGCCTGTCTGTGTCCCAAGACTCCGAATGTCTACCTGTGAGCTGTTCCTCTCTGGTTGAATGGAGAGAGGCAAAGAAGAAATGTGCTGCGTAAATCCTGATTCTTCTTATCATTAACTTTAGGCCTGCGAACAATTCAAAGACATTCTTTGTGGGAACTCTTTAAAACAGACAGTCTGCAAACCAACCACAGTTATGCCCCGTTTAAGTCACAAACGAAGGAAAAAATGTCTATCTTTTATTAAGTACACAACTGGAATTCGCCCTCCCTCTTCTCTCTCCAATGCTGAATGTATAAAATGAAATGTGCAGGGGATAAGGGTGGAACTCAGCTGGGAATGGGCTTGCCTAGCATCTGCACAGCCTCTGGGTGTGATCTCCAGTCTGCATATCAGGCACGATAGCACACATCTTTAATTCTAGCACTGAGGACATGGAAGCATGTAGGTGAGAAATGAAATCCTTGGCCTGACGTATGTAAGTAAGATCCTAATTTAAAAAAGAAAAGGGCAGGGCGCAATGTGAGGAGACAGCTCAGAGGTTCAAAGCACTAGTCATGTGTCTAACCCAGAATCCAAGGAAAAGCCAGGTGGGCATGGTAGCCTGAAATTCAGCCTCGAAAGGCAGAGAGAACTGTCAATGGCAGCTATGATATTGCATCATCAAGCTCTGAGTTTGACTGTGATTCTACCTCAAAGAATAAAGTCGAGGAATGACAGGTTGAAGAAGACCAAACATCAACCCCAAGCCTCTGCATTCAGGAGCATACACATGAATAGTCACTACCACACACACAAACACATGTGCAAACACACACACAGGCACGCCACACATGCACACAAACAAAAAGGAAAAAAAAAAGAATGCAAAACTTTAGCATTACATACTGTCATCAGAAATACTGACCACAGATAAGAAAGCAATCATCCATTACAAAATGTTAGCTGGGTGGTCACAGGAGGAAAGGGTGGGGTTGAAGCCTACAGCATTCCCTGTTTCTCTCCCCTGGGATATGGTCCATTTCCCAGCCACCATGGAAGATAGAAGGAGAATAATCTCACCTGTGGGATCTGACCTCACCGTGTGCTCTCTGTTGCTCTCTAGGACACAGGAGAATGTAGAACTGTGTCTATAGAAAGACTAGCCTAAGAGGTGAATGAAGACATATCAGAAGCTAGCCAAAGCTACTGGGTATCTTGACTTCTTCCCTCTGTCTTCTTTCTGGATGAGGACAGAATAGCACACTCCAGAGATACAGGACAACGGCCCCAGTGGACCTGCTCCATGCTAGGGAGTATCAAACCATATCCAAATGCCTGTATTGTATATCTCAACACATAGGCACTTAAATCAACTTATTCCTCCCTGTACTATTCTTGGGATGCAGATTATCTGCCTTGCCTTTGGGCACAAACAGCTCCAGATGTGTGCTCTCAGGCATTCCCAGGGTCAGAGTTCTTTAGCCTTCACATTCCTACAGAACAAGAAATGTTGCTGTTTTTCTTGGGCTGTACTGTAACTGCCCGAGCACTGCATATGAACAGAAATTCCTCCCAGGAAATTCTATTATTATTATTATTATTATTATTATTATTATTATTATTATTATTATTTTAAGTCTCATTTCCTTTCAAGCGTCTTGTAAGAATTCTGGGAAGATGAACAATAACCCGGCTCACATTTTTAATATTTCCCACAACAAATAACATCCTAAATTTATAGCCGAGCGAGGTAGCTGTGATTCATCCATCCACGTATTCATTCATTCGATGAGGATCTGCTGAGCAATTCTTGGGTGCCAGGCTGCAGACATGCAGAGGGACACCCAGAGCACATTCCTCACAAGGGTACAGGACCTAAACAAACAAGGCCAACATTATCACACAAGCGGCATGCCACGGAGAGGACAAACTTAATAGTCAACATGATAGGATGGGAAAACCAGAAGGGTGACACACACACACACACACACACACACACACACACACACACACACGAGAATGTCCTGGAACTCGTCAAGTGACATCTGAATAGATAAAAGTAAGTTAAGGACCCAGGGGCTCAAAAGTTGGGTGAACTGGATAGGTGCAAGTCAGCCCTTAAGCAGCGTGAACAGGAGTAAAGGACACTGAGAGACCAGCCTGTCAAGGGGTGGGGGCTGGGTACGCCTCAGTAGGACTGGGCTTTCCTGAGGGGGATGGCAAGCCACTAAAGTGTGCTGGGTACAGAACTGAGGAGAAAGATCCCGTAGGCTGGTGACTAGGTGGGAGAGTCTTGGTAAGATGGGATGGTTGCTTTGGTCGCAGGGTAAGTTGTGGGCCCGATGCGAGAGACTGGTCATCTTGTATTTTGTACAGAATGTATTTTGAAGATATCACCATCGTGTTTTGCCGATTTGTATAAGGAAGAAGCGATAAGAAGCAAGTGAGTTTGGGTTCAAATCCTAGCTCTGCCACTATGAGCTGTGGAATCCTGGGACACTAGATATTCTAAATTCTAAAGTCTCTGTTCTTTCCTCAGTTAAACTATCCAACCTGCAAAGTAAAATAACTACATTCAGACATCCATTACAATGCCCAGGTGATAGATTTTTTTTAAACAAAACTAAAAACTTTAATAATCTTTTTGATCTGTGGATAATCTAAATGCCCCAAACCCTAAACAAGCCACGTTCTCCTTTGGGAACTCTCTAGATGCCTGGTGTCTGCTTCCCAGGTCTCAGTCACTGATGGCCCAAGCTGACTGTCACTGCATTTTTACCATCAGCACCGCTGTAGTTTCAAGGTTGATTTATAGAGCAGTTCTAATCTCAGCAGAATTAGCAAACCAACACCCAAGTCCTTTACCAGAAAGATGAGCACATACAGCAGATAAAACAGAATTCTGGGGCTAAGAACTTCAGGCAATGCCTGAGCAGTGCCTGCACACAGTGCCCGCACACAGTGTCTGCACACAGTGCCGTTCATATTATGCACTTCCAGTTTTATATTCTCCAACAGAAGGTTCATTACTATCTACAGTGTTGGATTTTACAGCTGGGAGTTCTTGCCTCCTTCACTGCCCAATAACTACGTCTAGTCCAACATTTCTTACTTACATAGATGCATGATCAAGACCTCACCTTCATTATGAGCTTGACTTTAGCAAGGTGTGAAACCACTTGGCTAATGCAAATCAAACAAGATCAGTGTTCTGCTTTTTTACTACTCTGACACACCTACCATGAGGCACAAACTATGGCTCCCTCCACTTTCCAATCCCAGAGAAACAACACTGCATCTATACGGCTTCTGCTCTTAGAATCTGATTACTTTACTGATACCACCTGGGTTGATGACATAGGTTAAAGGCTTTTCTAGGCCAAGCATGACAATACATGCACAGGCCTCCTGATAAACAGTAAGGTGGAGGTCAGCCTGAGCTAAGTAGTGAGTTTCAAGCCAGCATAGGCTATGGAATGAGTGTGTTTTTCCAAAAATAAAATAGGATAGAGAGAGAAATGGCTCAGTGGTTAAGAGTGCTTCCTGCTCTTTCTAGCACTCACAGTGGGAGGTTTGCAACTGCCTGCCATTCCAGTTCCAAGGCACCGATTTAATGTCTTGTCTGGTCTCTGCATGATCTTACTATCCATAGTAAACTCATATCACAGGCATATACACACACATACAGACAGGCAGACACACACACTAATAATAATAATAATAATAATAATAATAATAATAATAATAATAATA